>CAAKHD010013477.1:689171-717176 GCA_901007705.1 Fistularia tabacaria
AGCCAGCAGAGACAACAACCCCCCCCCCCCCCCCCCCACACACACACACACACACACATACACACTCCTCCGGTCTCCTCCGATTGAACTTCTCGGGCTCCTGAAATGCCTCCCTCCCCGCTGCAGAAAGCGCAACATTCACTGATATTCAACCGGACAACAAGTTAATTGATTTAGAAATGTGTAGACTTCTCATTCAGTGGCAAGTTTTAATCTCAGGTTGCGAATGCACTTTCTTTCTTTATTTATAATTGTTTTTTTTTCCGCCAAAAAAGACCCAACCCCCACCATGTTCTACATCTGTGTGTGAGAGAGAGTGTAAGAGAGAGAGACAGTGAGAGATAGGCAGAGAGACAGACTCCCATGTGTCTCTTGCAAATGGGACACGACTGCCACCTACCGAACCCCCTGGCCTGTTTGCTTTGGTGTGATCGTGGCCTCAGGCTGATTGCCATATAGGATTGCTTTCCCCATGACATTTTATTTGTAGAGGCTTCTAAATACTGTGTCAATTTGAATTTAGAAATGGCATAGGATGCAATATGAGATGCATGCCTCTAACGTAGTGGGGGCCCATGCACTACATGACATATTAGTAACCAGACTGGGATAAATCTAACCCCTCCTGGTCCGTGTGGGTCGAGACTGGCACATGTTCAAAATAAGACGAGGGAAAAATCTGTCTTTAAAAAAAAAACAACAAAAAAAAACCAATCAGTATATCTTTACATCCCTGACAGTTTCTACCAAAAACTAGATTAATCTACTGAGCCTCAAGTCATAATTATGTATCCAATAAACTATATAATTCCTTTAAATGACCATAGACAGCAAAATGACATCTTTACCGAATAATAATACCTTCCTATTTTCAATCAGCTATCAGTTAAAAATACCCAGCTTATTTTTCATGTTAAGGCAAATGTAACAGCTTGGATTTGATTATAAAGTAAAATGCGGCTAATGTGATGTACACACTCATCTGTCTGTTTTTCACACACACCCACACATATCGAATAATTTAACAACCTTACCCAAACGCTAGATAAGGATTATGATTATATATTATATTATATATAATTTCTCGGATTATATTATAAACATCAGCCACAAATATTACAATATATACTCAGCTTTTGGCCTTTTAATTTTTAGAGCAGGTGTGGCTTCCTTTGGTTTTTTTTATTGTCCATTAAATGAAAATGTATTTGGGTTGACAGAATATAAAATGTACAATGTACAGCCAAGAAAAAATAGGTTAGGCTAAGACAAGAGGAAACCTGTTAGAGGTCGAATGCAACGCCAGAGTTAATCATTCACACGTGCCAATATGTGCAATGTAGCTGAATTAAAGGGAGAGTATGCATCCACAGACCAAGAGATGTGGGAAAATATTTGATCGCCAGACCAGTGATCTGTCCATCTAGCTGTCAGCATGTGATATAATTTCCTTCAGTGCTGAAGGCGTTGCATTACTCATCTGTCCTCATAACTGTCGACCTGCCAGTCTGTGTGTTTGGCATATGTGGTATGGAGAACCACCCTCTCGCTTTTTCCTGTTGAAGGAGACATCATTACTTTAGCTTTTTCACGGCATTCTTCTTCCTTCATATTTTCCTTGGCTCTGCATGAAAGCATAATGAATCCAATTAACCCACAAACCCACAAGTCCTCAACAAGGTGGAGTATTATTTTGTACAATAGCCTTTGAATCCAGAGCCTTTTCTGGTCATTTATGTTGCATTAGCAACTCTCTTCCATTATCAGCGTCATGTTGTTGTATAAGAAGCCTGTTTGATGGTTTTGACTAAACACTTTTACAGTCAGTTTTGAGTGACCATGTCATGTCTCATTTGCAGTGAGGGCACAAGGACTCTCAGTTTGTCTTGTTTCAGCTTATCTTCTGTTGGAGGCACTCTTTACAGGGAAACTGAGGAACACTCAAATACCATTGCCAAGATAAATCTTAAACAAAAGTAAATATATATATATATATATATATATATATAGTATATATAGATATATAGAGAGAGAGAGAGAGAGAGAGAGAGAGAGAGAGAGAGAGAGAGAGAGAGAGAGAGAGAGAGAGACATGAGGTGACTCGGGCATGTGGTCTAGACCAGGTGTCCCTAAACCCTGGTCCCCAGACCGGTACCGGCCTGCAGATCATTTGGTACTGGTCTGCAGAGAAAATCTCTCTTGGTACAAATTATAGTCTTTTCATTAGACCCTTCGAATCTTATTTGAAAAAATGACTGTTTCCGCCCTCACCCTACTGCCGCACTGAACTCCATTGTGCCATTTCACACATCAGCTACAACAAGCCTAACCTTGAAAAAAATGAGCCAGAAACAAACACGCTGGAGAGCTTTTCGGGAGGAAACAAGCAAACGATGAGACCGAAGAAGCGTCGCAGACTTCCACCAAAAAGAAAGCTGCATTTAAAAGAATAAATCAAGATTCCTACCGGGTTACGGGTTCATTGCAACAGGTCATACACAAGCTCCGCGCACGCCCTGCATTATTTTCGGTGGATGGCTCTCACTGACTACATTATGGTGAATTGATATTATCATGCAAAATTTTTGTGATTGCTGGATATAAAGTGTAATCGTTGTACTCAGATTAAATTCTGTGAATTGACAATATTTTTCATTATTTGAATCGCAGCACCTCGAAGTGGTCTGCGGAAACATTTTCATGCATAAAAATGTTCCCTGGAACAAAAGAGGTTTGGGACCGCTGGTCTGGATGATTTCAGGGCACTTCCCTGGTGAGGTGTTCTCGGCACCTCCCACTGGGAGGAAGCCGCAAGGAAGACCAGGGCCATGCTGGGAGGACTATGTCCCTGTGGCCTGGGCATGCCACAGGATTCCCCTGGAAGGGCCAGACAAAGTGGGGAAGGGAAGTCTGGGCTTTGAAACTGAGTCTAAATATCTTTGAAGCCTAATGGCTCCTCATTAGCAGGCTGGGCTTTCATTGTGTCTGAGTCTGAGTCTGATTGTCCTCGGATGCACAGCCAAGTGCTCAGAAGGAATTGTTTACTGAATAATGAAAAGCTAGCCAAGCTCTATCCTTTCCCATGCAGTCACATGCAGACAGAGGATGGCATGTAGTTCTTTTGTCTACAGGTATTACAGGTTCTTTGAAAATCACTGCTGTGAACTTAAAGAAAAAATACCTTATACCTTATATATAAAATATATATATATATATATATATATATAGAGAGAGAGAGAGAGAGAGAGAGAGAGAGAGAGAGAGAGAGAGAGAGAGTAGAAATATCTATCTAAAAGCTCTTTGTCAAGTGTAAAATATCCACACTATAAGTTTGATGATACCATATCAATGGTATTTTTATATTTTCTGTGTACTTTGTGGACAGAAGTCCTCAACTCTGTTGAAACATCCCCGAATAGATCACTCTGGTGCAAAAGAATTCCAAACAGCTGTTGTACTGCTATTGTAAACAACCTGACCTTGTTACTTCAAGGGCAAGATGTATAAAAGTCTCTCTGGGGCAGTTTTTCCTGCAGTGGCAAGGAGGAGTGAAGGCATTATTTAAGGGAATACTTCAGTATAGATTATTGGTTATGCTTTCAGCATCCTTGTTAAGGTGAAGATTGCTTCACTTAAACAATGTCACACACTGACTCACTGGTGCTCTTGGCCTTAAATGATCAGTTTTAACATGCTCTTTACCCTGACAAGAGTGGAAAACCTTTGTTTTGCAGGGAAAAGGCAGTGCAGTGACATTCAGAAAAGGCTTAAGGCATACATATCTCTTCCTTTCTCTGAGAGTATTATGTTGTCAGAGCCTGAATAATACATGTGTTGGGATGCAATTAAATAATGTAATAATCATGTTGGGTATGCCATGTACATCTCATCCAGTAATCATAAGGAATACAGTTGATGTGCCTCATTCACGTGTCAGCTATTACTGTCCACAATTTACTCTTCCAAGACTCAGTATTTTGGAATTAAACCAATAGAAAAATTAGAAGATAATTTAAAAACAAAAAAAGTACTATGTTTAGGATAAAGTATCCAACACAGGTTTTATTCTAGCAGTAGTTATGCTATTTTGAAGCAGCTCTCTAGATCTAGTTTTGCAAGAACATTTACTTCCAGTGCGATTTGACAACCTCAGCTATTCTATCAGATAACAGCCAGCTAATATACAGAAAGGAGAAATCCACACACACAAATATATCTACCATTGGGCTTTATAATTATTAGAAAGGAGTGGGTTGCAATGTGTATTCTCTCGAAAAAAAAAAAGTCTTAACAAATCTGCCTTCAATTGAAGTGCATCTGTGAACATGTTTGTGTAAGTGTGTGTGTGTGCTGTTGCTGTAGGGGGGGTACAGTGGTACCACTGCTGTCTCTCTTAACAGAGCTTCTGTAATAAATTAATAATCTGTGTTCTTTATTTTCAGATTTGGCATTCATTATTCATGATGTTGTTTTGGAGGGTATGCGAATTCACTACTGATATCCTGCAGGATTCAGCGACAGTGAAAGAAAGTGGTCAGGTATGGGGGAAATAAGGCGAAGAAGTTCTTCTGTGAGCCTTTTCCTTTCCATGCTGATCCATCAGTGTTAGTCTAAATTTTCCTCTGTTTTTGTTACATTCTCCAGCTGCCATAACAAAAACAGCTTGCAAGCAATTACCTCTCCAACTATGACTAATTTTGCAGAAAAAAACCTGGATAGGTCATTAAATGACGCTTGGACGACATACTTTAAAATGAACATTACAAAAGGCAGAGCAGGAAATAGAGTAGTGGAAGCTCAAAAAGGAAGTGTTGTGTGATTTTCAAGGAGAAGTTCAAAAACACCTGGGTAGTCACGATGACCTTTCAGATGAGTGGTCAATTGCACCCAATTTGATCAGGGAGACAGGTTGAAGAGTACTTGGTTTGTCATCTGGAGGGAAAGTAGATAAGTAGACTGTATTGGAAATGAGGAAGTTCAGATGCGTATATATATATATATATATATATATATAAAGAAGTTCACTAAAGAGAAATCAGTGGGACTGAAGAGAGCAGACAGGAGTACAGGGAGATGAATAGGTGAATAGTATCAGGAATAAGTCCATCAGATGGACAGCACATGTTAGATGTTTTGGAGATAAAATCAGACAGGCCAGAATGAGGTTGTTTGGGCATGTACAGAAAAGAGAAAAACAGATGGTGAGTTTGGAACTGCCCAGTCAGGAGGCCTTGAAGAAGACCAAAAAGGAGATTTATGGATTGAGTGAAAGAGGACATGAAATTAGTTGGTGTGAGAAAACTAGGATGCAGGGGAAAGGGTTAGATGGAGGCAGCCGATTTGCTGTGGCAACCACTGAAGAGAGCAGCCACAAGGAAAAGAAGAAGACTCCATGTGATTCTCTTTTGACTTAAATTTGATCTCTATCCATCTGTAAATGCACTCTTCATCCAAGACTTCCTTTTTTAATCGGGATTGAATAATTGATTCCCACTAGGCTAGATTTGGCTTGAGTACTTGATTCATATCTTAAAAACTGCAATGCAACCTTCAATCTAACAATAGTCTCTAAGCTCCTGCAACTATATGATTTGAAAGTGAGAGAGTCTCTTGATTTTGAGTTGTATATTCTAACCTTTGAAGCAGCCTCTGAAGTAAGTACCAACGGGGCGGCCATGAATGAATATGTTTTCTCTGTGAAAATTAAACTTTCCTGTTTGATATTTGGTCTAACACACACAAGCTAATAAATAGAAAACAATGGCAGTGGTTTAATAACAACAGCTTGAATCATGACATCCCAAGCATGCAGCAGTGAGTTGCTATAAACAAAGCAAACTGTTTGCAGACCTGGATTATTAGAATTGTAAATAATGTTTGATTATTGAAATGATATGCATTTTCTAACTATGAGATACATTTGGTTATAGTGATAAAACACTTTTGTCACCAATTTGGTAATGGTAAGTAATTGTAAATCACAGAAAAAAATAACATGAGTGTCCTGACATCAGAAAAAGAATAAGAAGGAATAAGAAAAAAAGATTTATAAAAGATATACAATACATTTTATTCAAGACGCCTTATTGTTGTACATAGAGAACACAAAAAACTATTTTGGTAAACATCATAAGGGGTTGAAATGGTGTTAATGATGATGATGATTATCATCAATTAATTGATGACTATTTATTTTGATTGATTGATGTCATTTGGTTTGGATTCTTAAAAATTAGAATTGAAGAAAGGGTTTAAGGGGTTGCGGAAAATAATTTTAGTTAAATTTCAACTTCAAGAAAAATATCACTTTCCCACTGCCTGCATGTACAGTATGAATGCTTTCATATTCCTGCTTTTATACATAGAAATATTAAGATCCTAAAATAGTCGCTGACCATTAGTGGGTATAAATCAGTACAATTCACTCTGCTTCCTCATGACAGCTCAGGTCTCAATGGTTAACAATGATCCACAAATATCTAATGCCTTTGTTCCTCACTTCTTTATTTTACAATATAGTTATTTCCGTTTTATCTTGCAGTTTATTCGTTTCAAATTTCATATTAAAATTTGTAATTGTAATTTTCTTGCTCCAATATTTAATGCTTTCTAAAACCAGGTCCTGCCCTGCTCCGCTCTGAAATATTCAATGCTGTTTGGAGACTTTCTCTACTAGGCCAAAACTGGAAAAAGACACTGCTCTTGAATGAAAATATCACACTGCAGCTAGAATCAGTATCAAGAGATGAGAAAAACTCAATGAAGGTTGAATGTGATGATCATGTAATCAATATATTACTTATCACATCATGTGCAACATCATCTGTCAGTAGAGTCCTTCTAATGTGTAAACTCAAATTAGCACATTTAACACATGAAGACTCAAACTAAGAGCACATAAATTAAATTTTTCAAAATGACTGCCTATTCTGCTCCGTTAAACATAGTCAGATATCGTTTGAGAAAAAAAAAAATTGCATTAACTGACTTCTGTGTTTTGAAAGATCACTGTGAAAATCTTTAAGTGTTTTCAAGTGTATTTTTCCAGTGGGAGGGATAGACGATTTCATAAGAGCTCTTCTGACTGTAAGCGAGGTTGAGAGGTGATTGTGAAATTGCATGTAGGCTTGTGTTATTAAAACGAAAAATTATGACTTTTTCTCCCAATACCAAATGTCTCATCTTGGATTGCATTTTGAATGAAAGATACAATTTTTTTCCAATCATTTCAGTGGCTTATACTAGATTGCATTCACCTGTGCACACACATTCACATACTCGCATGGCAGCAGAGCTATCCAGGCCATTCGGAGCAACTTAGCGATTTCGGGTTCAGTACTTGCCCAGAGCCACTTATGCATGTAGACAGGAAGAGAGCCAGGTATTGAACCACCGACCTTTTGATTGGAGGGAAGACCACTCTTCCAACTGAGCACCACACACACACACACACACACATATATACCTATAATTTTTTTTACATGAAAAATTACATTACACAATCCGACATCTTGAAGGGAGACCACTTCAGAGAAAGCTTTGCAAATCCTGATTAACTTTTGCTTGATATATTGCCTTTTATAACTTTTGTAAAACTATCAAAGAGTTCAACCATAACATTCCAGTCTCTGCACGCATGCATGCTGGAGGTGCCTGCTGAATTGTGTGGGCCTTGAGGAGTCATGGGTTTCTTTTAGACTGTTCTCAACTGCTTTTATAGGTCATGACTAAGTGCAACAGCAAAATTTTGTGATGCAAAAATGATGTAGGTTGTTGAAATATGTTGTGTAAAATTTGATGGGAAAATAAAAAAAACAAACAGGGTAAATTGATGTTAGTTCACGAGGGAATGATTTCTATTTTGTTCAAAGTTTATCCAAAAGTGCATTTTAATGTTTGGTTTCATTTGCAAACCCAGTAGTTTTCTGAGACTTATACTCTTTGGCTGAAAGATTTAGTTTTAAAATAATGTTCTGGAAGACATGTTAAGAAATTCCTTCCTAATTCCATTTCATAGCAGGACGTAAACTTTGTTCACTTTGAACATTTAATATATGGACATGTGTTGCAAAAAAGGTTAACATTCCTTGCCTTAATGAGATGTCATGAGAAATCATCCAAACCAGGACTCCTACATGCTTCAAGAATCCAACTTGAATTTTCCAGTCATCAGTAGTTTCACCTGCCAGTCACTACAGTTTTGTACTATTCATATGTTGATTGTATTTGTTGCCTTACTATTATTTAAAATCACTCAATCTCAATTGAGTATTCTTTGATAAAAATGCCATGAAGAAATAAACTTCTTTTCCTTTTGGCTTTTCCCTTCAGGGGTTGCCACAGTGAATCAACCTCCTCTAGCCGATCCTATTCTCTGTATCCTCTTCTCTCACACCAACTAACTTCATGTCCTCTTTCAGTACATCCATAAATCTTATCTTTGGTCTTCCTCTAGACCTCCTGCCTGGGAGCTCCAACCCCAGCATCCTTCTACCAATACATTCACAATGCCTCCTCTTTACATGTCCAAACCATCTCAATAAGGCTTCACTGGCCTTAACTCCAAAACCTCTAACATGTGCTGGCCCTCTGATAGACTCATTCTTGATCTTATCCATCCTTGTCACTGCCAAAGAGAACCTCAACATCTTAATTTCTGCTACCACCATCTCTGCTTCCTGTCTTTTCTTCAATGCCACTGTCTCCAAACCATGCAGTGTTGCTGCTCTCACAACTGTCTTGTACACCTTTCCTTTCACTCTGGTTGACATTGTTCTATTGCATAGTAGCACTGACACTTTTCTCCATCCATTCCAGCCTACTTAAACCCGTTCCTTTGTTGTTTTTTTTTCCGCACTCTCCGTTGCTCTGGACTGTTGACCCGAAGTACGTACATTTTCCACCTTCTTTATCTCCACTCCCTGTAGCCTGACTGTTCCACTTGGGTCCCTCTCATTCACACATATGATGTCTGTCTTGCTGCACCTAACCTTAATTCCTCTCCTTTCCAGAGCATACCTCCACCTTTAGATATCCCTCAACCTTTTCCCTGCTCTCACTACAGTTCACAATGTCATCTGCAAAAATCATGGTTCATGAAGATTCCTTTCTAACCTCATCTGTCAGCCTGTCCATCACCACTGCGGACAAGGAGGGCTCAGAGCTGATCCCTGACGTAGTCCCACCTCCACCTTGACCTTCTCTGTTACACATGCAGCACACCTCACCACTGTCTCACATCTCGCATTAATGTTCTTCAGAGAAATAAACAAACAAATGAGTCATAGAGTCATTCAGTTGATTGTCCTCTGCAGAAGAGCAGAATCCACCAAATGATGCTATGCATGATAAAGGCCAAAATATGAATTGCTCTTTTTTTAATTTACCTGTATTGTTATTATTATGTAACATGAATAAAAGCCACAAGACCACTCATTTATGTGTGACAGCAGAAGAAGCAACAGCTGTGGTGTAATGACGATGTGAAGGAAGTATCCTTTCCTACCCATCGTTTTGGATCACTGTGCATTTCAAACAAAACCCTTTGCACACAAAAACATTTATCAATGCACAGCCACTAAAGGCTTATTAAGTTTGCTCTGGGAAAATCTTGAATGACAACCACAGGTTAAAGCTGTAAGAGTGACATAAATCTTGTAATCCTGTATCATAGCGGATTTAGACATGGTATATCCTCAGTTTCTGTTTGTATATCTCCGTGTTCTTCTCTTCATGCAAAACAAGCAATGCACAAGACAATGGCTTACCTATTTATATGTGAAGCAGGGAGCAGATTTGCAGCATCTGGATGTGATTGTCTCTCTCTCCCTAATCCTCTGTGCAGTAGCCTTTCTGTTCAGAGACATAAGAAGTCGAGTGGGCCATCCATTCGTATCCCGCCTGCCACAGGGCAGATAACCAGAGAACAAGGGTAAATGGACACATAATCATGAGAGGACATTAGGAATTGGCTATGTTTAAAGTTTGTTACATGGCTAAAAATATATTATTCTGACTTTTAAATAATGTGATATTTCAGGCTGTTATCACAAAAAAAGCAAAATGTATGGGGGCATAGGAGCGAATGAGTTATGGAAACCCGGGATGAGTTGCAATACTTTCATTATGTGATGTTTTAACATGCATATACGATCTTTGAGCTCCCAAGAAACCTGGCCTCACTGTCCTTACACAGTAGCAGGAACTGTATGAACAGATTTACGATAAAACAGCTCAAAAGAAATTACAGATCTCAATCTGTTTGAAAAGCTAAAAGCATCGCTGAGGTCAAAAAAACAATAGCCTTATCATTTAAGAGATTATGGAATAGTTACTAAATATAGCATATATATATCTTCTTCACTATTATTTGATTCTTTTTGTACTGAAATTTTATTCCACAGACAATGCCTGTCATAATATAAAAGTTAAATAGTTATGTTTTGTCCTCACTTGTTCTTTTGAAGAACCTAATTTGATAAAACCATGAAACAAATGCAACATCTAAAAAAGTTCACAAGATCTTTAGGAATGAGTACATCAAAAAAGTAGAGACAGACGATGTTAAAAATAAATGCACGAATGAATATATAAATAAATAAATCCATACTTGCATACATGCATCATTTCTTGTTCAATGAGGGGCTAAATTATTAACCAATGGTAATGTTTGTCTCCAGTAGACCCAATATAAATGTTTTTTACGGACAGATCTTTGGCACTGCGTACATAAATGCAATGGGAGCCAGCCGAGAGGGCAAAAGACAAAAGGCTAACTGTTGACCATCAGCTCAAACTATAACAAACCTTCTGCTATGCAGTAAATCTCCATTCAATGGTCAGTACCAGGAAAATTGTGTTATGTGAAATGGACTTTATCAGCACTTTATCAAACTTCAGAGCACAGTATTGGCCACTGGTGTCGCCATTATATCAAACACCTAATCGGCTACAGGCTTGACAGTGGTGCGTGTTAACACCAACACATCAGGCCTTTCTGAAGGCAGTTTCTAATCATGGGGGTGTAGTCTTATAAGAAGCTACCACATTTAGTCTCAAAGTGCCATCTTTTATCACTCACAAAGATGCTTCACACAAGAAAAAAATGTTCTCAGACGGAAGGAATGGTGGTGTTCCCTGATGGAATGCTCAAACACTGTGCAAGAACAAACTGGCTGGTATACATGGAGAGGAGAATTAACCCTTTACACTTTCATTCCTAAACTATGCCTTGCTGTGGTCACTGTCAAACCTAACAAAAGGTGTAAGAAATACAGTATGCCTTGAGAAATTTGCCTCGACCTTACATTGATCTGGAACACACTTAATTATATGAACATTGAAACATTTTTTAATTCACTTTTCAAAATGGTGTGTGTAACAGATTTGACAGGACATATTTCTAAAGTATTTTAGAAATAATTTCTTATGTGGATTCTTTTGATTAAAATTGTGTGTTTTTAAAAGACCCCAAATCACAAAGACATAAGTGTATAAACAATCAATGTTATTTATTTTTTGAAAGTAAATGTTTTATATGAGTTCTTAGACCCCTCTCGCATTTAGCTGCCTCATTTTTATCTTGATATGCTGAATAAATTCTCAAGGTTTTCACATAATCCTCACGATTTTCTGCAGTCCTTCAAGGTTGAACATAAGCCCTGTGGACAACTTGTCATAATACAGCTTTTGAAATATTGTTTCTTTGCTTCTCTGTTGGGACACATGCTTTGGTGGCTATGTAATGCCCTGTCAGGCTTTATATTGGGCATTGCAACTGCTTTTTATTCAGAGCATACAAAATGGTTGGACACCTTTGAATTGCTGTTTGTGCAGTCATTGATTGTATTTACCACACACTAACTTACCTAAAAAAACGGAGAAAGATAATGATAAAAAAAAACAAAAAACTAGATAAACCAAACAAAAAATTAAAAATAACATAAGACAGATAAAAGATTGCAGCCTGCTGTTAAAACATGAAGCTGACATGGATCAACTGTTATGGTAACCTATTGACAGAAATACCAGTCACGATTCAGTATGTAGTCTGTATATGCAGTTAGGCTAGCAGCAAGATCAGCACCATGGATAGGGCCATTGGCAGTAACCAACCAGTGCAATGTAAAACACAATATCTAGTACCAAAATTATTATTATTATTATTATTAGTAGTAGTAGTCGTAGTAGAAGAAGAAGTAGTTGTACTGTTGTTATTATCATTGTTATTGTTGTTATTACTCTTGATCAAAATTCAGTAAGTCAAGATTATGTTTGACAGATTGTACAGTCAAGCATTGTTTATGTGTGTGTGTGAGTCTGTGTGTGTGTGTGTGTGTGTCTGAGAGAGACAGAGTGTGAGTGTGTGAGTGTGTGTGTTAGCTTTTATAATGTGATGCAAAAAAACAAAGTTGACACATTTTCCATATACATTTTTCAGTATTGTCACTTACATGTGTTTCATTCTTCAGCGATCAAAATCAGCTGTTGCTCTACTGTATTTTACCTTCAGCGTCACTGTCCAACATTGTACCACAATTGCATTCACACTCACATCAGCCAAAAGGTCATTATTTAATGATGTGACAGCACTAACAGTATCATCATAAATTAAGCACTGTTGTAGTCTGGTGCATCGTTAACAACTGTTTATGTCAAATGCTGCGAACTCCCATGCAAAGACAGGAAATGTAAACAGAGATGGCTGAGGCACATTAATAAACATTATATGTACAATGCTGATAGTAGGCAAGTCAAGCCTCCCTCTATCTTTCTTTCTCAATCCCTTCCACACTGAGAATTACATATACAGACACACTCACACATGCTTCAATGAGCGTTGTGTACTTAGGAAAGCTGATTTGTTTAATAGTGTCTGTTGTCCCCCTGCCACAGCTGCTGCCACGCAGAGCTTTTTATATAAAGCAAAGCAATGAAGTCACATTTGCCAAGTCACAAGCTGAATCACTTTGCAACACAAGCCCTGTGGCCCTTCCTTTACCAGAATCCAGTCGCTTGCAATAACAACTGCCTCAGTAGTCTGTGTTCATGGGCAATGTTTTGCATGTTCTTTTGTGTGTGCACTCAAGACAGTACAATGACAGACTATTTTTATTTGATAAAAACATTAATTCAGAATTTCAGAGATTAACAATCTTCATTGGGAATGCATTAGTCTCATGGCACTGATGAGAAGCTTCTAGCAAATTAAAAGTGATGCAACTCACCTCACATTAGGCCCTTAACCCTAGAAACAGAGAACAGAGATGATTGATGGAGAAGATTAATCTTTTTCTATTGTTCATTTACCTTTCAGTTTAAATCCAAACTGCATTGTTCTTATTAAAGGCACTCTTGAAAAAGGAGCTTTTGGATCTCTATTAAAGTCACCCTAGCTTGTAAATGATAAATGACACAGCATCTGAAACAATGACAATGTAATGATTGTTGCCAAACACTGAGTGGCAATACACAATATCAAGCAATCTGTATCCATGATGAGCAAGAATGGAGGTATTGTGTTTTTATAATGCAAATAACTGGACAGATATTACCATTTACTTTTGTTGCTACTGTTAAATGTAGGAGCTTGACAATGATGATACATTTGAGTTTGATCTGAAAGCTGTTTTTCCATTCTTCATTAGAGCATACATTTACCTTTATTTATAATTTGATCACAAGAGTTAGGGCAAAGACAAAATGCAGCCTCAAGGTGCCACAGGCCAGTGTCTCCTGGAGCCAGACCCGGGGGGGCACAGGCCAGTGTCTCGCAGAGCCGTTCCCAAGCCCGGATAAATGCAGAGGGTTGCGTCAGGAAGGGCATGCGGCAAAAAACTTTTGCCAAAACCAAATATGCGAAACAAACCTAAAAATTTCATACCGGATCGGTCGAGGCCCGGGTTAACAATGACTGCCATTGGTGCCCATAACCTTCTTGGTACCAGTGGAAATTGGGCTACTGTGGGTCGAAGAAGGAGAGGAGGAAGGTGTGTTCGGAAGCAGAGAGAGAAGAGGAAAGGCAAGAGTCTGGACTGAGAGTAGGGACTTTGAATATTGGGACGATGATAGGAAAAGGCAGAGAGTTGGTTGTCATGATTCAGAGAAGGAAGGTGGATATACTGTGTGTCGAGGAGACCAGATGGAAAAGTAGTAAGGCTAGAAGCCTGGGAGAAGGTTTTAAGTTTTTCTATCACGGTCCTGACAGGAAGAGAAATGGAGTAGAAGTTATCTTGAAGGAGGAGTTTGTTCAGAATGTTCTGGAGGTTAAAAGAATCTCAGATATACTAATGAGCCTAAAATTAGAAATTGAAGGTTTGATGCTCAATATTGTCAGTGGCTATGCCCCACAGGTGGGATGTGATTTAGAGGAGAAGGAGAAGTTCTGGAATGAGTAAGATGAATGGATGCAGAAGATCCACAGAAATGAGAGAGTGGTAATTGAGACAGACTTCAATGGGCATGTTTGGGCAGGTTTTGTATCCAGGATAGAAACGTAGAGGGACAGATGGTGGTAGACTTTGCAAAAAGAATGGAAATGGCTGTAGTAAATGCTTTTCTACTTTTCTCTATCTTAGAAAGTGAGAAGATGCCTGTAGAGTGAAGAAGAAGTGTGATGGTACCCATTTTTAAGAATAAGGGGGATGTGCAGAATTGCAGTGACTATAAAGGGATAAAGTTGATGAGCCATACCATGAAGTTATGGGAAAGAGTAGTAGAAACTAGACTGAGAGCAGAAGTCAGTATTTGTGTTCTGCAGTATGGCTTCATGCCTAGAAAGAGTACGACAGATCCAGTATTTGCTTTGAGAATGCTAATAGAGAAGTACAGAGAAGGCCAGAGGGAGCTGCATTGCGCTTTTGTAGACCTAGAAAAAGCATACGACAGGGTGCCGAGAGAAGAACCCTGGTTTTGTATGAGGAAGTCTGGAATAGCAGAGAAGTATGTTAGACTGGTCCAGGACATGTATGCTGACTGTGAGACAGTGGTGAGGTGTGCTGTAGGTGAAAAAGAGAAGTTCAAGGTGGAGGTTGGACTTCATCAAGGATTAGCTCTGAGCCCCTTCTCATTTGCAGTGATGATGGACAGGCTGACAGATGAGGTTAGACAGGAATCTCCATGGACCATGATGTTTGCAGATGATATTGTGATCTGTAGCGAGAGCAGGGAACAGGTTGAGCAAAATCTTGAGAGGTGGAGGTTTGCTCTAGAAAGGAGAGGAATGAAGGTTAGTCGCAGCAAGACAGAATACATGTGAGTAAATGAGAGGAACCAGGGTGGAACGGTGAGGCTACAAGGAGTGGAGAAAAAGAAGTTGGAGGATTTCAAGTACTTAGGGTCAACAGTCCAGAGAAATGGAGAATGTGGAAAAGAGATAAAGAAATGGGTTCAAGCAGGTTGGAATGGGTGGAGAAAAGTTTCAGGGGTTCTATGTGATAGAATAATATCATCTAGAATGAAAGGAAAGGTGTACAAGACACGAGACAGTTGATGCTGTATGGTTTGGAGACAGTGGCACTGAACAAAAGACAGGAGGCAGAGCTGGAGGTAGCAGAGATGAAGATGTTGAGGTTCTCTTTGGGAGTGACGAGGATGGATATGATCAGGAATGAGGCCATCAGAGGGACAGCTCATGTTAGATGGTTTGGAGAGAAGGTCAGAGAAGCCAGACAGAGATGGTTCGGTCATATACAGAGGAGGTATGGGAACTATATTGGTAGACGGATGCTGGGATGGGAGATGCCAGGCAGGAGGTCGAGAGGAAGACCGAAGAGAAGATTTATGGACGTAGTGAGAGAGGATATGAAGGTAGTAGGCGTGAGAGATGAGGATACAGAGAATAGGGTTAGATGGAGAGGGTTGATTCGCTGTGGCGACCCCTGAAGGAAAAAGCCGAAAGGAAAAGAAGAAGAAGAAGTAGTTAGGGCAAAGACAATTGTTTTGGACCTGCAGTTATTTGGAAGCAAAAGGAAAGATGTTCACACACACAGTGAATACACACTATTTCAAACATTAATAGAGATATACTGGAATAGCATTTCAAAATAAAACTGAAATAACAAAGACAGGACTTTGAAAATTACAAGCCCATGAGTAGAATGCGACTAAACACTCAAAGCCTTTGAACTATAATTATAATTTTGCAGTGTCTTGACTGTATTGTCCTGTAAGGAAATACAGATACATACATCCCACACAAAAAAGATAAAGAAAGAAATAAAGGAAGAGTTTTGAGTTTAGAAATTCCCTTTATTCAAATGCTGGGATTTGACAGGAACACATTCAACGAAAACACGTAAAGATACTCAGTATAGCTCAGTGACAGGGGATCAACTCAGAATGAGAACACACTTGCCATGGTTTTTAAAAGAACACAAAACGCCCCCTAGTGCCCAAGTAGAAATAAAGTCACCCAAGTTGTCAGTTCAGGAAAAGAAATCAAATTCCACTTTTAAGATACTTAATCAGTGCTTTTAAGACCGTCACTGGACTCTCGTTCCCTTGGTCTAGGGCCTTATTTTTCTGGGTCAACAAAATGGCTAATTTGGCACAGCCCGACAAAAAGTTTAGCATAACTGATACCCTCTTATTATCCTTGGAATACTTTGTACCAAAAACAAATAAATGGAAAGTAAAAGCAACCCTCAGACCAAGAAACAAACCTCTCAAGAGGCTAAAAATTGGCAGCACCTTGGGGCATTCAGTAAACAAAATGATGCAATGTTTCAGGCTGTGAACAAAACAAACAGTCTCCTGTTACCCCAGGCTCCAAATGTGCCCTGTATGTGTTTGTGGCTATGGCACTGTGCACAATCCTCAAATGGAGGTCACCTGCCTGCTTTTCCAGTGGTGGCTTGGACAGGGATGACCAGCTCCTCTTCGGAGAGGTGTCTGGTCCAAGGTAATTTTGCCACTCGATTCTTTTGCTTGTAATGGGGGGGGGGGTAAGTTAAGAACCTTGACACAAGTTGCATAGAGGTCTTTTTTTCTGTAGCTTAAACTCCTTCAAGCTTGGGGTTTCTATGGTCAGTCGCAGGTCATCTTTGTCCTACCACTCCCCAACCCATGGCAGGATGGTCAGCGAGGGGAACCTGCTACCTAGAAAATCCTTCAGTCTATTGGAAAGCACCCTGGACAGGATTTCGTAATCTGCACACCTCTGGCATAGACTTGGCAGGGAGCCGGTCTGACTGCCCTCCATTAGCACTACGTGGAGATCATGGCCGATACTGCTCCAAAGTGTTTAAAAAAGTCCACGGGGAGCCCATGACGTCCTGGTGTTCAGCCCAAAGGCATGTGGTTTATGACCGTGGTGAGATCTTCAGTGGTCAGTTCCTGGTCCACAGTAGTTCTCGCCTTCAGGCTGAGTTGGGGGTGGGGTGGGGGTCCTTCAGTAGATGCTCACGGCTTCCATAGTCACAGTCCACTTTCCCAAATAGGTCTGTCTAGAATCTCAGAGCATGAGCCTTCATTTCTGCTGGGTCGGTAGTGACTATGCCTCCAGGTAGCCATAAACAGAGCATCGGCTTTTGCTGCGCAGTAGATCTTTCTAGGTTGAAAAAGAATGAACTTAGGGCTTCCATATCTTTAAGATGGAGGAGCCGGAACATGATCAGAGCTCCCTTTACCCATTCCTGGAGGAGTGCGCCGAGTTCAAATCTCCTTCCCTTCAGCAAGGCCTCAGAGATGGCCCCAGGGTCTCCACCAAGCCCTCCCTCCATATTCCAAATTTAAGATTCAAGATTTTTGATTACTTCTTTTGTTTTAGCCTAAGACTGAGACATGTACTGCTGACAGAACACCTGAATCTGGGCCTTGTCGACTTCCCACCATAAACTTAAAGACTGAAAGTGGTGATGTTGTTTTCTCTATTCCTGCCAGAAAACAGTGAACTTTTGGAAGAAACCTCTGTCTTGTAGAAGTTTATTGTTAAAGTGCCAATACAACTTGATCCGTTGGCCAGGAGTTGTGACTAGCTCAAATGCAACTAAATGATGATCCGAAAAGCCAACCGGAGTTAAATTGAATTTGACTAATCGGGGTCGAAGGGTCTTAAAAATGTAGAACCTGTCGAGTCTGTCCGCCGACTCCTGACCGCTGCAGGTCCTGACCCAGGTGTATTGTCTGGCTTGTGGGTTTTTTATCCTATAAGTATCTTGATCACAAGAGGATATGGCAGTTCGAAGGGTCTGAGAAGATACTGTATTGGGCTCCCAACCTCTTCTGTCACCAGTTTTATTCTCATCCCCACCCAAAACAATTAATTTGCCCTGAACTGGCGTACACCATATAGAAGGCATCTCCGTACTTCACCCTGAATGAGACCTCCAGGGTCTGTGACAGCGCCTCCAAAAACATGAAAACCTGCCTCCTCAGGGACTGAAAAATGCTTCAGCCTTGGATTCTTTATAATGCCATTCCCTCAACGGACACCGTGTTGTCAGGCGGCGTTATCCATACTCAGTGTCGGAGTCATGGGGGCGCCGTGTCTCCGGTTAAGTGCGCACCTCCCAGTCCAAACAATCAAATAAAGCCACCAATCGTTCACTAAAACAAACAAATACAACAAACAAAAATGAATGCACACATACAGAAAAACAACTGAAAAACATTGCATATATATGTAAAAAGGTGAGTGAAAAAGAGGCCCAAATGCCCCCCAAAAGAGCTTTGAATCCCCCCCTCCCTCTCGCACACCTCCTCCAAAATAAATAAATACATAATCAATGTCAAAAACCAACTTTTATTTTCTAGAAAGAATGGTGATTCTATCTCATATTTTATTTTTACATATATTAGATATATATTAGAATGAAATGAAGCGGTTGATTGTGTACTCCAAGATACTTCTTAAACTTTTAAAATTCTAATTCTATGCATCCTCCTATGAACATTCCTCCTCCCAAGGTGAACATCAACATATGGCTGAATTATGTGCAACATTACCCCTTAATTTCTCCCTTCCAGGCTCAGCTTCTTCTGTGTCTCTGTCTCCCTCACACAAAGTCATCACACAAAATGTGTGGAATTCTTCCCTGTTATTTGCGCTTTCTTTCCGCATCACAGATGACAGAGACAGATTGTAGCTGTTCATTCGTATCCTGAAAAACATTGCTGATGTGCCAATGACCACTATTTTGTGGTCAAACACTTAACGGACATCAGTCAGCGGGTCCAGAGCCTTGCATTTTACAGGTAATATAAATCAATATGATCAAACAACAGCAGGCAGATCTTCCACAATTTCATGAGGCACAGAGGGGAGAGAGCCCTGCCTACCAAGGCAGATGAGCACTGAGTGCTTTCAACCTGCATTGTACATATATTTATCTCAGCATAGCAAATTACAAGGTAAATGACAGATTTAAAGTTACATAAAGCAGCACAGAGAAAACAAAGTTGTAGCTTTGACATTCCTTGATACCATGCCACAGCTTGACTGAAAGGGGGGCTACATATAACGTAATAATGCGGTGGCGTGGCATAAGAGGTAGAACGATCGTCCCTGGAACCAAACATTCCTTGTTTGATTCCCGGCTCCTCCTAGTGTGTCGGTGTTGTTGAGCAAGACACTGCTCCCCTGGCACTGCTAGACGGAAGCCAACTGCTCATGGTTCATCCATGATGGGTTATATGCAGAGAACGAATTTCCCCACAAGGGATTAATAATGTATAATTATTATTCTTATTTAATGATGAAAAAAAAAAAGTATTAAGTTTACAATATCTCCATGTTTGATATAGCATATGACTAACTGCTAAGTAAGTGTTATGCTTGTGTATCATCTGACTGGAGTAGAAAACAAACATTTTCCCGTGATAAGGTTCATTTGCAAATTAAATTCCAATTATGTGCGTGTGTATGTCTGTGTGTGTGTGTCTGTGTGTGTGTGAAAACAAAACAAAAATATAATAAAATGGTTACAGTGGTCCATTCTCCATGGTGTTGATGGCAGACTACTTTCATTGCAAGGTTACAGCTCTAAAAGGTGAGGCATTCATTAAAAATATCTCAGTGCAACATATTCAGTTTAATAGTTGTTGAATAAGTTCAAATAGAGGAAACACAAGAACCTTTGGAAATACCTAATTGAGTTGGCTGCAGTGTTTAGGGACACCGTTACGGAGATGATTTCTTTTTAGAGAATGGTACTCATTGTAGACACTATATATGTATATATATTTTTTTACAGACAATCTGCTTAATATCTAACCAGGTCTGAAAGTTATTCCGTTGTGCTCTTCCCTACTTCCCTTTCAATGGCAGTACCTGAAGGAAAAATGGCACTGAATATATTTAGCCCTCTTTGTGCCTACTGCTCTTTAATAACCTGCCTATTATGGAAGGTGGGACACTTAAGAAGGGCCATGCCCTCAGGAATGACTCATCTCTATCTTTTTCACTACCTATCCCTCTTATGTCGCTTTCTCTTATTTTCCTCCTACTCATTCACTGAACAGAGAATATAGTGATGGCAGTTCCCGAGAGTCATGTAGGAATGACTCTCATTAATCTTTCAAAACTAAAGAAAATGATAGAAATTACTCTGTTGCATATCAGAGAAATGACAAACTGCAATTGGAATTTTTTGAAACAAGTTGATTTGTATTGGAAAACATGTGTGGTCCTTATTCTGTAAACTAACCAATCCTATTGTGAATCATTTCTTGCCTGACAGTGGTATTGGGCATAAGATGGCTGTTGTTATTGTACTTTAGAGTGATATTTGAACATATACATCAGTAATTACACATTCAGATAATGTGGACTGGGGATGCAATGATCTGAAGTTAATAGTAGATCTTACTGATTATTATAAACCATCCAATCACATATTGCCATGGGTGTCACTGAGCAGCTTTTGAAACCACAGGAAAATGTTTAAGTACATCTGATTTACTTTGAATGGACAAAGGTCATATATGTCTAGCATACAGTAAAAGCACTAATTTTCACAGGGAGAAATACAGAAATGAGTAAATACAATATTATTAATAATTATGCATTTTATTTGAAGGCACCTTTCTTCACAAGAACACACACACACACACACACACACACACACACTTATATATATATATATATATATATATATATATATATATATATATATATATATATTAGAATAAGAATGACTGTGATAGCCCACCTGGAACAGTTATTTCAAATGGTTTAAAAACATTTGTTTCTCAAAAAAATACACTTCTGATAATACACAGATGAGGCATGGAAGTTTAAATAATCCACCTCCACCTCATCACCATCACTCCCACCACAAATACAGGGCTCAGCATGTTTATTGATTCATGGTAAAGGAAAAGTACATCTTGCCATTCACGTGTTTTACTGCCAACACAACTTTTTGGACCTGGCATTGAGTACTACTTTAAAGACCTTTATGATATGTAATGATTCTGCAGGGCATAAGTTGTCCTACTGTAATTCTTTTACCAGTTTACACACAGAGCATTGAATATTGGAAGGACATTCTCATAATTGTGAGGGTAGCCTGTACGCTTATATGACAAATGCAAAACTAGCCATGTCGGGAACAAACCCACAAAGAAACCTTGAAAAAGCACATAGTAATCATCTCAGATACTAAAAATGATACAGCATCTAAAGATAGACGATAGAAAGATATAGAACATGTCCATTTCATCTTTCACAATAAAGACTCATCTGTCAAGTTGTGTCGAAGTCCCTGAGCTCATAAATGTGAAAATAGAATTTTGACTGAAGTCATTCCTCTATGAAGACATTCTGTGCTTTTTTTTTTTTTTCCCACCCCGAAATATGGGATGTCACTACTTCCTATTTGCTGATGATCAAATTTTCTTAACCATGGGAAATATGTTAATGGTTTTATCAAAGGTTCGATTTGATGACAAATGAGTACAGCTAAGGCATATTTGTTCTGATTCATGTGCAATCTAGGGCTTTGGATCATAACAGAGCTTTTCATAGACTGCCTTGCCACCCCTCCACTGAGAGAAGGGAGAATAAAAATGCTCTGATATGTTAATCCAGTGTCAAATATTTTGTCATCCCCCGACTACTCTCTTTGGTAAACACTTGTCAACAGAGTAAATATATTTCCCTTACCCTAGGATCACAACAAGCCATGTGGGTTATTCACACTTTATTAGTTAATCATTAAAACCCACTGTATTTGCTGCAAGGCTGTGGTTTTGCGGTTGGTAAGAAGGACAAACGTCAACATTCGTATGTATTCTAAAACTATTCACGTCTATGAAACCATATCTGACTTCACGGTTAAAACTCCTATAAAGATGACATATTTTAGCACTGTGTTACCAGAATCTATAAAAATTCACATCGTTTTTGTTTTGTTTTTCTTTTTTTCTTGTTTTTTTTTTTGGTTGTTTCAAGATTTTCACGCTTGAGACTTAAATGTGTAACAATGCCTGAACCAAAGTGTTTTGTCAGTTGCAAGGGAATAACATGAAGTTGGATCTACACCAGCAGACAGTCAAAAGCATTGAAGCAGCATATGGAAGAGGGATGCATTATCAAAAACAATGCAAACCTTGAGACTAATAATTAGTAACTATTAAATTGGTAGACATCCAAGATAGGGTATCAGAGTTGAGGAGCTGAATGACAGCAGGACCTGACCCATCCAGAAAGGTTAACCTGAGGGTGATTGTTCCTGATAACGAAAGACCCACAGAATGGTGCAATTCCACCAACAGTCCAATAACCTACCCCTGCACAACATTGAAGCTCCTGTCAGACATCAAAGCAGCTAAAAATGAATTGGTAAATGGACCAATGTGTGAACAGGTTTCAGAAAGGAAGTGATTCCAGAGGAGCACCACCTACTGGTTGACAAAGTAGACACCAGAGCAGAAAGTTCAACAATGTGCAGTACCAGGATCCACTACAAGAAAACTAATGCCTCGGTGTTGGACACTTCATACTGTACAACATTGACAGACCATTGAGAACCTTAAAAACAAACAAACAAACAAACAAACAAATACATAAATAAATTAATGAATAAATACATCCAGTGGGGCAGAAGGAAACAACTCTTAACACCAAACTGTAACAAGACAGGTTACCATCAATTGCTGACTGTGCTGAGATGATGCACCATCCCCTCTGGTGATCTGCTGAAGTCCGACAGCTCTTTGACATTCAGATCCTCTGTATGGATAACATCAGGCTTAAAACAAGGAATTAGCAAGACACCAGCCCATCGATCCACATCAAAGGGGTGAATGGTAATATTATTTGAATGTCATTTTGACTGGGTAAATGTGGTCAGATGGTCTCAACGAGAGTGAAGGAGTTGAATTACCAGGAGGAACCTTTGCATGTCAGTACAGCCACAAATACCTTGGGACATAGCTAACTGAAAACCTTGAAGATAACATGATGCAACACGGCCAAATACTTTCAAAAGTTGAGGCAGTAAACACAGAGACAGGACACTAAGTGGAATGAGGAGCATGCGCATTATTGATCATCAGAACTACTCTCCAAGGTGAAACAATCTAAGGCAGGTAAAATGCAACTATGTACAGGAACAAGTTGAGCCACCATGGAAGGACAAGCTCTTGCATGCATCAACACTAGACCGAAATTCTTGAAAAATCTCCTTGTTTTGGCAGCTAGACTTGAATTTCTTCACCTGAAGACGTTTCAACCCTCAGCCTCTAATGGCTTGTGGGGAGTTTCCAAATATAACTGCCAGGGTTCTGGGTCGGTCTGGGTTATGATGGCTTGTTAAGCAGATGGTGGAGTTGACCGTCAGATACTCGGTCAAAGGGGGCTGTTATGCTAATGGGGCTGTCGTTAGTTGGGGACAAAGGTGCAATTTTTGGAGATTTACCTGGATTAGAATGTGAAAAGGTAAAGCCATACTTCTCAGAATGTGAAACAAATAAGTAAAACCTGTTGGATCACATGGACTGAGGCTCAGGTGGAAGTTACCGGTGACTGGTTCAGATGGGGGATCTTTCGGGTTGTTGAGAGGATCCAGGTGGGCTTGGTCTGTGTGTGCTTATCTGTCCTGGTATTGATCCTAATTCGGCATTGTATGTGGCGAAAGTTTGCACTTAATGCCCCTCCTCTACTCCGAGCTGTTTTTTTCCGTTTTGATAAAGTTGGCTTCTTTGACTCCTTTCACGAACCATCTGTCTTCTCTGGTCAGAATCAAAAGAGAAAAAGAGAAAAGAAAAGTTGAACAAACATAAAGATCTGGGAGAAGCCTCTTGGCTGAGGGGTGAAATGTCTTCAAGTGAAGATATTCAAGTCCAGTTGCTAAGAAAAGAAGATTTTGACAATAATAACCATGACCTGGAAGACTGAGAGCCTCCACAGACAACAGACAGAAAAAGTAACTGGGCTGAGACAGCACCAAAACCCTGATTGTAACTGCACAAGAACAGAAATTTAGCACAATAACTGCAAAAAATGAAATACAGCAAAAGGGACTATCTGTACAGGTTCTGCAAAAAAAATATGTTCATGACACTCGCCAACACAAAATAGCAGGCTGTGAAATGCAGGCAGGAACAGTGAGCATGGGATGGGATAACCAAGGGGGCAGTCATAGAATGTAACATCTGCAGTAATTGTGGGCCATATTGTCAAAGTCAAAATGGAGAACAACAAAAGAGGTTGTTGAGCTGAGATCCTGTGGAACACTGGGGTCAAGACTCGGGTATTGGAAATGGTAAACCAACCACACATTTTGATAATGACCAACTCAAAAGAAGGGATCCTGACTTCTTTAAAAGATTTTGGGGGGAAAGACAACAGCAGTACCGATGGAGATGGTGAAGATGAGTGTGTGAAGTGATTGTGAAAATTTGCTCCAGGACAACAGTGATACTAAACCATTAGAAAAAAAGAAACTGCTATTATCTGTGGGAAATAAAAAGCAATATTAGTTTGTTCCAGTGTTCAGAGTAAAATGTGACTCTGAATATCTCATTTATAATTTTGAGGACATTTTTATGATGATGATGATGATGATGATTATTATTACTATTGTTACTAATACCGTTACGGTTGTTGTTGTTGTTGTTTTTCTTGTTGTTATTTTATTGATTTTATTCATTCATATTTTGTAGAATATCTTGTGGGGGTTAATTTTGTGTGCGTGTGCATGTGTATGTGAGTGTGTGCATACATGAATGTAAGTGTGTATGTGTGTGTGTTTATTTCTCTTTGTATATGTATTCTTACTTATTTTTCTATTAAAAAAATGAATGTAATGCAAGCTATCTGTTGTGGATTGAGACATTTACAGATGGCGCCCATTGATGTCCAACAAGAGCAGTCTCTACCATGTCAGGTCATGATTTAGTCGTAGTTTCTAAAAAAAACAGGCTATGTGAAAAAGTCTTCTGGACGGTGTCCATGGCCCATTTTGTGGGGTGCATGCATCTTCATACTCTCAGTATAAACCTTACTTATTATAAGAACTCTATTATACATTGTATTCTTTACGTTGTTTAATAGAAGATGACATAGTCTTAAGCTATATAATAACTTGGCATGAACAAATGGATTAAAAAAAAAAAAATCAAATAAATCATTTGACTTATATGCTGTCCAGGACAACAAAGATGCATTTACATATACTTTGAATCAAGCTGAAAGGTATTATTTACCACCAAGCAATATGGTGCAAGTGTGAACTGTGCTGGGGTTTCATACTCTCATCTTCCAAAGCAATATTGCCCTATAAGAGAATGTCCTTCATTCCTCCAAAATGATAAGCAGGTTCCTGGCTAATGGTTGGCACTTGTTAACATTTATTATGACATCCGTTCTCTTTCAAAGCTGACTCTCCTTGATTTTTACTGGCAACAAAACTTACTATCAGACACTGAAGTACACACACACACACACACACACACACACACACACACACACACACACACACAAAGTCCATAATAATGAGGGTGTGAGAAATACAGTAATATGTTCTATTGTATATATATATATATATATATATATATATACAGACACACACAAACAAATGCACATATAAATATATGTCTTTATTTTACAAAAAAATGACTAAACATGTCATTGACATTATATGTACTGGGAAAAAAGGCTATTCTGACATTGTTTGACTCGGGTAATGAGTTACCTTCCTATGTCTGATGATTCTAGTCTGCTTCTGGTTCAGCAAAGGTTTTTCAGGCAATCACTGTAAAACATCCTGGAGCTGTTCTTTGATTGCCCTTCCAGAGCAGCACTCTCCGCTGTCATTTCTTATTTGGGAGACAGAGAATTTCCATGCCCACAAACAAGACTAAATTTGATTGGTGTAACACTGGCACACACCGTGCATGCAGATGTCAAATCATATAGAGAAGTCATCCAACTACTTTGAGAAAAATATATGTAAATTATCTCAACATGAATCTGACTGTGGATCATATCAAATCGTGTCAAAAGTCAAGTCTTCAACATGTTTTATATATGGGAAGAGAAAAAAAAAAATGAATACAGTTGATGTGAATTTTTATTTTGTTTCGATTCTTAGATTCTCCCCAGGACAAGACAATTCATCATCAAAAATTAGCCAGTTGGTGAATTGCAATCAGGACATTCACAAGGAAACCATTAACATCATGAATAACCTGTGGTTCAGAGCATTCAGTTGGATTTATTATAATTAAAGAAAAACACTGCAGGTTTTGGTCTAAAAACCAATGCCTGTGTCGAGGCGATCACACAATGACAGACAGATTAATAGAGTACACCAATATACAAAAAAAAAATGTATTATGAAATAAAAATATCTGTTCTACTATAATTAAACTAGTTATATTATCTCCATATTGGCTAATAGACATTTAAAAATAATTACTTATCATAATGCATTAAAAGAACATATTAATAGATGAATAACTGATACAAATACATGTTCTTTATTATCAGCCATTGATAATTAAAAAGGCAGTTTCATCAGTCAGCGGTGGCTGTGAAACGCTAGAGTTTCACATTCTGCAAATGATACAGGGTGATAGTTGTTTTATTTATGTAAAATGTATATTTATTGGGACAAAAGTATACTGCACAAACTGACACCACATGTGACAGCATTGCAAGATTGAGGATATATGCCATCTCTGTCCCCAGATAGGCCTTTGAAATGCAAAAACAACAAATACACAAGGGGCAGTTCAAATGAAATCCAAAAGCATAAACTTATATTAAGAATTAAAACTCAGACCTCAATAAGGAAAATAAGAAAAATCAGAACTCAAACTATGATAAGAACACCCAAAACATTGTACTTAAAGCCTCATAAAACACATAGCAGAAGATAATTCAAACCTTCAAGGCTTATCCCTCATCCAGTGGTCCACAGACAGGGAGTTGAACATTTGATTCCCTGGACAGAAACAGCCTTCCTCTTTTCTTTTCTTTTCTTTTCTTTTCTTTTCTTTTTATTGATGATCCTTGATGTTTATCAGGTTACTCAGTATGTTACTATATATTGATATACAAGGCAGCATGGTGGGCAATTCCAGGTGAGTTTATGATGAGCAAACTTGATCAAATGAACAAAAATTATTATAATCAATTTCTTCAGAGCATGACAATGGTGTAATCTTTTTGGCCTCCTTCACTTGTTGTATTAACATAATTAATGTGGTACAAGATGTTTTACCCAAGTTAGATGATTATCCAAACAGAATAGATCTTGTCCTTCCACCACATCTGCATATCTTCTCAACTTTTCAATATAGCCATTTACCTTACTTCCTTTACCTAACTTTCTATTAAATGATAATCTTTTGGTTAGTTTTTGCTACTTAACTGATCCCATTTCATATCTTCTGAGCCCCCCTAAAAAATCAATGCCAGCTTTTATCTGAAATGCAAAGCCAACTGAGATTTTTTTTTTTTTTTTTTTTGTCAAATTTTTTTATACCTTTCCATTTTTTGTTTTAACAAAAAAAACATTTGTAGAAAGATTGTGACAAACTTTTTTGAAGGGCAAC
>CAAKHD010013478.1:0-50234 GCA_901007705.1 Fistularia tabacaria
TACAAAAGCGCAATGCAGCTCCCTCTGACCTTCTTTGTACTTCTCTATTAGCATTCTCAAAGCGAATACTGCATCTGTAGTACTCTTTCTACCTGCACATCACTTCTTCATCACTTCTATTGCCTGCACCAACATGTCCATTGAAGTCAGCCCCAATTACCACTCTCTCTGGGGATATGCTGCATGATTTCATCTAACTCATTCCAGAACTTCTCCTTCTCCTATAAATCACATCCTTCCTGTGTAGCATAGCCACTAACAACATTGAGCATCACACCTTCAATTTCCAGTTTCAGGCTCATAAGTCCATCTGACATTCTTTTCACCGCCAGAACATTCCTAATAAACACCTCCTTCAAGATAACTCCTACTCCATTTCTCCTCCTGTCAGTAGCATGATAGTACCACTTAAAGCCTGCTCCCAAGCTTCTAGCCTTACTACCTTTCCATTTGGTCTCCTGGGCACACAGTATATCCACCTTCCTTCTCCGCATCATGTCAACCAACTCTCTACCTTTTCTGGTCATTGTCCCAATATTCAAAGTCCCTACTCTCAGTCCCAGACTCTTGCCTTTCCTCTACTCTCTCTGCTTCTGGCCACACCTTCCTCCTCTCCTTCTTTGACCCACAGTAGCCCAATTTCCACTGGTAGCTTGTAAATTATTGGCACCAATGGCGGTCGTATTTAACCCGGGCCTTGATCTATCTGGTATGAAATTTTTAGGTTTGATTCGTATAATTGGTTTTGGCACAAGTTTTACGCCAGATGCCCTTCCTAACGCAACCCTCTGCATTTATCCGGGCTTGGGACCGGCTCAGGGAGACACTGTGCCGCCCTGAGGCTGCATTTTGGAAAGTGATTGCATGAAACAATTTAATTAATTGTCATAATTGTTACATACAGTCTAAACCAGAAAGATGTATTTATTTTTTTTACATGTATAAATTCATATTTCGAGGGAAGGGTGGCATAAGAGGGGTCCCAGCCGTTTACAGGAGCGTCTTAAGACCCTGCTTGCCCTTCCGTACCACTGCCTCTGTCCAGGGAATCCCTGAAGTTGCCCAAGGCATATGCGGTCCCTGACCAGAGTGTGCCAAGGGCTCCAGGGAAGCTGTTGGAGGAGGTTGTTTTGCCTTTTTTGCAGTCCTGGAAGTGTTCCACAGTGACCAGGGGTGGGACTTTGAGTCTAAGGTCTTCCTGGGGTTCAAGAAGTGATGCAGGAGTCCAAATAGTGTACCCCTGCAACACTGATGTTCGAGAAAGAGCAGTGCACTCCATGGAAGTTGGTGGCCCCATTGGAACCAGAGGATAAAGGAGAACTGGAATTTAACTACTACCACAGCCCCTGTGAGCAACATAGAGAAGCCCATAAACTGACCAGCTGGTCTCTGGTTGAGCCTGAGGTGCAGCAGAAACTAACTAATGACACCTGATGTTGGTGAGGAGAACCATGCCCCAGAGACTGAGGTGTGGGTCGCCCTCCAAAGCTCCTTAGACACTGGATAGCTGGATGGGAACCTCCATGGTGTTGAGAAATATTAGGTGGTCTATGTGATGTGACTATGCCAAGGGAACCAGATGCTGGTTCTGCACTGCTTGGCACCCTACTAACCATAAGCCTCACCTGCCGAGCAGAGAGCGAAGCGCCACTGGCACCATCCCCATCAGTGAGTAGAGCCCTAAGGTACAGAGCACGGAGAAATCACCTTCTCCCCTAGGGACAGTTAATCCTATTAGATGGGGCCCCAGGTGGCCTCTGGGATCTGATTGGCTAAAGTTTAAGTCGTGAGTTAAGTTGCCCTGTGTTTGGTGTGCTTGAAATTAAAGGCTAACTGAATAATTCTCCTGCCTTGTCATATCGTATATCATAGATATATATCATAAATCATATAGTTACAGTAGTTGGTGTGAAAGAAGAGATATAGAAAATAGGGTTACATGGTCGTAATATTAGATGGTTAGATTTTTTGTTTTGTTTAATTTTCAATTCTTTATTAATCCCTTATGGGAAATTGCTCTCTGCATTTAACCCATCATGGATGAACCATGAGCAGTTGGCAGCCATGTAGCAGCACCAGGGGAGCAGTTAGAGGTTCAGTGTCATGCTCATCAACACTTTGATTAGCTAGGAGGAGCTGAGATCCAAGGACGATCACTCTAACCCCCTGCGCCATGCTGCCCCTGTAACATTAATATAGTAGTAGAAATATTTTCGTAACAGCATATATAAATAAATATAAATGTTATTTTATGTAATATAATTCTTTAGGATAACACTTTAATACTGAACATAGTAATACGTAATATAAACATACATTATATACAGTATATGGACTTATACAGAATATATATCACTGTATACTAGCAATCACTTACACCCCTAATCCCTCCATTTATGCTATTTCCTCTGACTTAAGTGATTGTAGATAAGTTTTGCAGGAGTCTGGCTGAGTCACATGCAAGACAGTGAAATAGAGTTGAAAGGGAAATTTTGCATTGAAGATCCTGCTTTAGAACATCAAACAGAAAGTGTTTTTCCCAGCAGTCAGTGGGGCTCTGGGGGGGCCGAGTGGTAATTTCCTGGTAGAGAGGGGCTGGACATGTGGTCACGGGCTCGCAAGCATCAAAACCCAATGACCAGACCTCAACATCTCTGACTCTACACCCACTTCTGTCTGCAGCATTTTTCTTGTTTTATCAGTAACTATTCCATTTCTCAATTTTTTCACAACTTGCTGTGAAATATAAATGTATCTTTTAGATGACATGAGATTTGATGTCATTTTCAGTTTTAGGACAGGGCAAAATGAAATTAAATAAAGCTTGTATTAAACTTGAAGCGCACAATCAGTATGGTATAGGTTTGAATTCATAATATATTTACAGTGTCTAATAGGCTCAGTCAGGGCTAATTAGAGGGGAAGATGGTTTGATTTGAAGTGGAAAGAGGATTTTACTGTTAACAAGATCATTTTTGTCTGTTGGTTATGTAACAGGGACTTTCGAAAAAAACGTAGGTGTCTGTCCTCACTGCTGATCAGTTAGGTCGAGGTCGATGGTTGAATTTGGCAAAAATCAGGATACAACTTGATATGATTCTTAAACACGGATTGATACATCAGCAGGCTTTTGTTTTGGGCTTCTCGAATGGTAAGCAACAGTCATTTTTTGTATATTTTAAATCTCATTTTCTTAGCCAACAAATAAGGGTTTACATCGACCAATTTAAAAACAAATGCTAAACCATGATGATTGTATTTAAAACAAGTATTGATGGTGCCAAAATTTGGCAATTTGATATGTCAAGTGTGACAGTCGAATGACAAGCTTCCAAGCAACTGTAAATAAACATGTCAAAAGCTTCACTGTACCACATAATGCACTGTGAAATTACATGAACTGTCGATTTTTATTTACCCAAGGGTAGATTTAACAGAAACGTGAAAAAGGATGATAACTTTTTTAAAATACACAAGTAGATAACAACAATATTGCTACATGGCTCTGTTATTTCTTAAAAAGTAGAATTTCGTAATTGCTTTGTGCAAGTCAAAAATAAGAAAAAAACAAGTTTGTAATATTAATTGCATTTTGATTTTCATCATTCAGTCACAAAGAAATCTAATGAAATGATATATATGGTGAATGACACCAAAGCAGGGGTATCCAACTTTGTGCAAAGAGGGCAATATTTGGTGAGGTGAAACTGTGTGAGGGCCAGCCATTCAGCCTAACATTCTTTGAACCTTTTATAATAAATGCAAAGGTACTGTTTCATGACTTTTTTTTTATTGCAAATGCATACTTTTCATGTCTTTCTTTCAGAAAGATTAAACATATCTAGGTTCATTTGAAACATTTCATAATATCACAATTATTATCACAATTAAATGCTCACTGTGAACTTCAAAATTCACAACATGTGAACAGGAAAATAAGACTAACAGTGGTATTATTCAGAAGCACAATACATTCAGGGCTATATGAATCCTGGTAAAATAGAAAATATATAAAAATTGTGTTGTGTTTTTTACTGTGGTCAACAGTGCTGGCTGCTGCATATTATTGATTTCATGACAGAGGCTGCGGGTTGGTGTAAATTTGAACACGGGCCACATTTGGCCTGCGGGACGGACTTTGGACATGCCTGCACTAAAGGTATAGCTATACATACGATTACCCATAATGCTTCCTAATTTACTTCTTTCTTGTGACATTGTGTCACTGTCAGAAATAATGAGGGAAAGTGACAAGATGTGTTACTGACTCTTGGCCTATAACCTGAATTTCTCGTCATATTAATCCTCTGAAGAGAAACTGATAAAGACAAATGTCCAGTTATATTTCTTATTTAATCGAACAGGTCTGTGACTTAACATTAGTGTGTTTGTCTTCTGAAATATATATATAGATAGATATATATATCTATCTATATATATATATAGATATATAGATATCTATATAGATAGATAGATAGATAGATAGATAGATAGATAGATAGATATAGATATAGATATAGATATATACATACACACATACATACATATATGTAGATAGATAGATAGATAGATATAGATATAGATATAGATATAGATATAGATATAGATATAGATATAGATATATATAGATATATGGATAGTAATAACAGAGATGATAGGAAGTGATTTAGCTGGAAATCATACATTTTAAGCTGATTTTTACATTTTAACTACAGTCACATAATGATGCACTACACACTGCACTTACATTTCGTTAATTGATAGGTATTAAAACACCAATGACCTTGAGGCTTTGGTTTAAGTTAGCAATCATACTCACCTGTACATTAGCCACTTATAACGAATTATTTTCATTCTTCTTTTCCTTTCAGCTTTTCCCTTCAGGGGTTGCTACAGTGAATCACCTTCTAATCAATTATGTTGATTGACCTGCATTTTTTCCTTAAATGCAGCCTCAACGCAACACAGGCCAGTGTCTCCTAGAGCCAGCCTCGGGTTGGGACCGAGGCAAGTGTGTCCCTGGGCGGGACCCAAGCCCGGATAAATGCAGGGGGTTGCGTTAGGAAGGGCATCCAGCGTAAAACTTGTGCCAAAACCAATTATACGAATCAAACCTAAGAATTTCCTACCGGATCGATTAAGGCCCGGGTTAAATACGACCGCCATTGGTGCCAATAATCTACAAGCGACCAGTGGAAATTGGGCTACTGTGGGTCAAAGAAAGAAAGGAGGAAGGCGTGGCCAGAAGCAGAGAGAGTAGAGGAAAGGCAAGAGTCTGGGACTGAGAGTAGGGACTTTGAATATTGGGACAATGACCAGAAAAGGTAGAGAGTTGGTTGACATGATGCGGAGAAGGAAGGTGGATATACTGTGTGCCCAGGAGACCAAATGGAAAGGTAGTAAGGCTAGAAGCTTGGGAGCAGGCTTTAAGTGGTACTATCATGCTACTGACAGGAGGAGAAATGGAGTAGGAGTTATCTTGAAGGACGAGTTTGCTAGGAATGTTCTGTAGGTGAAAAGAATGTCAGGTAGACTTATGAGCCTGAAACTGGAAATTGAAGGTGTGATGCTCAATGTTGTTAGTGGCTATGCTCCACAGGTGGGATGTGTATTAGAGGAGATGGAGAAGAGTACTATGAAGAGCTGATAAATGAGGAAAATGAAAGAGAGGGAAGGGCAGAAGAGGTGACTATTGAAGACCACAAAGTAGAAGAGATTACTAAAAGTGAAGTGAGGAAGGCATTGAAGAGGATGAAGAGTGAAAAGGCAGTTGGTCCAGATGATATACCTGTGGAGGTATGGAAGTGTCTAGGAGAGGCAGCAGTAGAGTTTCTGGCTACATTATTCAACAGGATCTTCGAGAGTGAGAAGAAGCCTGAGGAATGGAGAAGAAGTGTGATGGTGCCCATTTTTAAGAATAAGGGGGATGTGCAGAATTGCGGTAACTAAAGAGGGATAAAGTTGATGAGCCATACAATTAAGTTATGGAAAAGAGTAGTAGAAACTAGACTGAGAGCAGAAGTCAGTATTTGTGAGCAGCAGTATGGCTTCGTGCCTGGAAAGAGTACTACATATGCAGTAATTGCTTTGAGAATGCTGATAGAGAAGTACACAGAAGGTCAGAGGGAGCTGCATTGTGCTTTTGTAGACCTAGAAAAAGCAAACAACAAGGTGCTGAGAGAGGAACTCTGGTATTGCGGTGCTCCACGAGGAATAATCGATGACGGAGCCTTGGAGTCTTGGATGAGATTATCTTTAATACTGAGCACCACTGGGGCGCATATATATACCTCCAGCTTAAGCCACGCCCTCCAGCCCCTAGTCCCATGGGGTGAGAGGCCACGCCCGTCAGTGTCCACCACAGTATTGTATGAGGAAGTCTGGAGTGGCAGAGAAGTATGTTAGACTGGTGCAGGACATGTATGCTGGCTGTGAGACAGTGGTGAGGTCTGCTGCGTGGTGTAACAGAGAAGTTCAAGGTGGAGGTGGGACTTCATCAGGGATCAGCTCTAAAACCCCTCTTGTTTTCAGTGGTTATGGACATGCTGACAGATGAGGTTAGACATGAATCTCCATGGACCATGATGTTTGCAGACAACATTGTGATCTGTAATGTAGCAGGGAATAGGTTGAGAAAAATCTTGAGAGGTGGAGGTATGCTCTGGAAAGGAGAACAATGAAGGTTAGTCGCAGCAAGACAGAATGTTTGTTAGTGACCCGGGTGGAATCGTGAGGCTACAGGGAGTGGAGATCAAGAAATTGGAGGATTTAAAATACTTGGGGTCAGCAGTCCAGAGTAACGGAGAAGAGGTAAAGAAGCGGGTTTCAAGCAGGTTGGAATGGGTGGAGAAAAGCTTCAGGGGTACTATGTGATAAAAGAATGTCCGCCAGAATGAAAGGAAAAGTGTACAAAACACTGGTGAGACCAGCGATGCTGTATGGTTTGGAGACAGTGACAATGACTAAAAGACAGGAGGCAGAGCTGAAGGTCGCATAGATGAAGACGTTGAGGTTCTCTTTGGGAGTGATGAGGATGGATAGAATCAGGAATGAGTCCATCAGAGGGACAGCACATGTCAGATGTTTTGGAGAGAAGGTCAGAGAAGCCAGACTGAGATGGTTCAGTCATGTACAGAGGAGGGATAGTGAATATATTGGTAGGTGGATGCTGGAATTGGAGCTGCCAGGCCGGAGGTCTGGGAGGAAGACCGAAGATAAGATTTATGGATATAGGGAGAGAGGATATGAAGGTTGTTGGTGTGAGAGAGGACGATACAGAGAATAGGGTTAGATGGAGAAGGTTGATTTGCTGTGGCAACCCCTGAAGGGAAAAGCCAAAAGGAGGAGAAGAAGAAGGCTTGTATTTTTCCCTTACGATTAAATGACCTGCCTCAAGAAACAGTGAGGTTTGTTCTTTGGACTCAGGCAGCTTTGACTGGAGGGCGCGTTCAATTTACTCTGAGCTTGGACGCAGCTGAGTTTGTCAACAAATTAATGCATCAACCTAAATGACAGGTGGACACCTCCTGTCAGCTTTCCCTGTGTTGAGCTAAGTCTAGCATATCTTCTCTTCTCTTTGCATACCGTGTCATTTCTCCAGGAGAGCTCTTCAACAGTCATTCACCCTCCACCCTCAGCCTAAACCACCGAGCCGGGCCAGGTGGCAGTATTGTTGTGGTCTGGCTTTGGGGCCAGCTGTTTTAGGTTGTGGGTAGAATTTTCCATTGGTACATTTAAAATGTACTTTTTCTGCTGTTCCCATATCAGAGCCATGCGTGTCAGCTGCCCTGCTAATGCTGTCCAGATGGGGTGAAGAGAGGAGGGTGGGAGGGAAGAGGTAAGCATAGGGCTAAAGCAACAACCACAGTGAGACATTTTCATTTTGAAATCAAAACAGTCTTTGTATACATGAGAGTTTCAAAGCCATTGCATAATATCCATCCTAAAAGGGTTGTCATTTAATTTCTCTTGAACAACAACTCTATTGATGAAATGATCCAATCAGGCAGCACGTCTCCCAGTCTTTATCTAAAATCAGCACCTATTTATGTTTGATGCTACCACTGGACATGACATTTATCTGCTTGGCTGATAGTTGTCTCTATGCATGTATGCAGTCATTGCATTTAATGTGGAATTTACCTTCACAGGTGCCACAGGAAGAAAATACAAGATTGTCAATGTGAATTATCACAGATGCTGAATGACCTGCTGGCAGTCAAGGGTAATGGGATGACATTTGTTTTTTTGTCAAAATGATCAGCTGTTGAGCACATGAAGTTGATGGAAAAGCATGTTATGACTTCTAAGATGCAATTAGGATACGAGCTTTGGTTTTCACATCACATGTTCACAAGTTCCTGTTGGCTCCGATCCAGAATAAAATACTGTCCCAGAGGTTTCCAAGTTAAATAAAGTTGTCAGATCTTTCAAAAAGTACAAGTTTTTCCACAAAACAAACATATTTTTCTGTCTGAAAAGGTCTTGCACACCACTGTGAGACATTTGCCTGATAAAATTGATGTTGAGGGGTCTTGATCATAGTGCCGACAGCTTGAAGACCAATCGGCTCGAATCAATGACTTGCCTTTTCACAACGCTATGCCTCCAGGTCATAGCTAATATATAGTTAGCTTGCTATCAATAAGGGTAGGCAACATGATAAGAGAATAGCTTGGCACACTCAGCAATATAAGAGTAGGTTGAGGAAAATATAAAGCCTTAAATCACTGAGAAAGCAGTGATAGCAAACTGCACCTGATATCCGCTCAGGGTCATCTGGCACTATTTGTTTTCAAACTTTGGGTTTTGGATGAAAAACCATATCATCAACAGAAATAACTTGCATGACTATTAAATCAGAATGGAGATGTTAGCACTTTATATGTGAACTGGTAGCATAATGTGCCTTTCTGTGTGGATCCCTCATGTTTCCGCAGTATCTGCTCTGTTCTCTCAGGTGTTCTCCAGCTTCCTACACCTGACCAAAACATGTCGTGGGTCAAGAAAAGAGCCTTAGTTGTCCATTGTTGTGAATGCAAGAGTGAATGTTTCGTGTCTTTATCGTGGCCCTTTGATCAACTGCTGACTAGTTGAGGTTAAACCCCACCTACTTCACAATGCCGACTTGGATTGTCTGCAGACCAATTTGCAGCCCTGTGTGCTGCATAAGCATCATAGACATGAAATGATTGAATGAACAGGCTACAGGTCTGAAGGAATAAAACAAGGATTTTTGCAAAATAGTACAACATGGGATGTGTAAGAAAATTGTGCAATACACGGCCTCCACCTTCTGGTTATGGTGATCCACCTGACTGACAGAATCATGACTTTCAGCCCTGCTAATTTGAAGAATCTGGCTTGCAGTTCAAGCTAGATCACCGTAGCCAGTTCAATGTCTTTGACATCAACAGAACTTTAAAAAAACAAAATGTGTTGGCAATCAGAACAGATGTTGTGTGGAGGGCTGTTGATCATGGGTCAACTACTCCCTCTGAAGATGTGTTTGCATCCAAGCCAAGGACAACATAAAAGAATGACACATATAATACAGTTTGGTTAGGTGTGCTACATCCATCTACATCCTTTTGCTTTCAAGCCTTGCCATCAGCAATTAAAAGTCCTCCAAGTATTCACAGCCTCCTTTTATACTCAGTTCAAACAATATACAGACAGTCTCTATGGTTCGTTGGGCTTTTACAAAAAAAGATGTTAAGCTACATGATATGCATGTACTCAGTGAGTGTTTTTAGCGAGGTCTCAAAGTCTAACAATCACCTCATTATGAATAGCCAATGATCTCATAAAATCAAGTACAAATTAAAAAAAAATTGACAAAATATTTAGGTTACTTTTGTATTCAAGACTGAATTTCTAAATGACATTGTATATTTAGTTCAATGACAAATGCAAAATCTCAGGGTTGCACACCTGGGCAGGTTTGTTTATTTGATGCTGGAAATATTATGCATCCATGCAATACCGCAAGCTTCCACTTAATGTCAAATGCATGTCATATCAAATGCGGTCTCTAGATAGCTTTGACTGACACATTGTGTATAAAGTCAGTAATGATACAGAATCAAATATCACTGCCAGTCAAATTAGATGCCAAAGATGCATAGCAACAAAACTGTGTAATCTCTCCATGTCTTTCGCACACATATGCACACTGCAGCCTTGCGAGTCTTGCGGCTGCCGTGCGGATGGTGTTCTTTGTTCTGAGTATTCTGACAGTGAGTGGAGGTCTCAGGAGGGACATGCTGAAGTTGAAAGCTCAATAATCTCTCTGAAGTGGCTGGCTTTTATGTTGCACATTGTGCTGTAGCTGCTGGAGAGGCAGCACAAGTCCAAAAGACTTTTTTTTTTCTTTTTTCTTTTTTTTAATTTCAAAAATACTGTTTGCCAGTGACCACATGCTTGCTGCATCTATTCCTAACTTAATTAAAGGTAGATGTTGAAAAATGTTAAAATTGTATTTCTTTTTCACACTGATATGCATGCCTACATAAGCAGCCGGTTATCCCATGCTGCCTGTGAGAGTAACAACTTATTTAAGTGTGGATTGCCTCAGGCTGCCTCTCTCCCTGCTCAGGTTGAAGTACATGTCGGGACATGAGTCTAGAAAGGCAGGGCTCACTATGCTTGGATAGAATTTAATTACTCATATGTGTATGTATATGTGTGTTTGTGGCCATGAGGAGACCTGCTGCATGCTATTTATTTGCCCCTTGGAATGATTTTTGATATGTATTGTTATCCTACATACACATTTCTGATACTTATGCTCAGTAACTGTGATCAGAATGCTATATGCTTTATTTCGACGAACAAAACTTTAGTTGCGCATTATTATATTTGTTTTCAAAGTTCTGTAGGAAATAATACACTGAATCCCTTGAAAAAAAGCCTTTGTTCATGAGGGATAAGTGGAATATTAAATTATTAGGAATGCGGTTACCAATTACTGCCCCTTTGTCCGACTATTGTATTATTGTCATAGGCATGTTTGTAATCTGCAATCCCATCTCTGCATTGTGCCAAGAGCACTACCCTTTCCGAACAACGTGCTCCTGCAATCCCATTACTTTGTACTTCATTCCCTATTCCCTTGAAGCTATTGGTCCTGGGGAAGGCAAAACATGTTAACTTTATGAGATTCTCTTGATATTTCCCTAATGCTGTCTGGTGGAATTGGTTTTGAGGTCTCCATAGGCTTGTAAAAAATGTGGAGCGGAAAGCCAGGAAATACTGCTCTTACAAATAGCCCATTAAGTTTAAAAACAATTGGCTGGGCTATACTGAGATTTGCTTGGATGACAGCGTCATCTCCTAGGACTATTCAGATGGCTGGAGGGCACAGGAGGGATGCCAGCAGAGGAGAAGGCAGACCAGACAGGGGAAGACTTATGCATTGTATATGAGGTAGCAGTGGCCTGGAGGCTACATAAACAGAAGCTCAGGTGTCACAGCTTTACTTCATAGTTATTGCCCCGAAAGGCACATTGTCACTTTGCTGTCGAAGGGATGAGTCGCACATTTGGGAAGCTTAACAAAAGTGCGTATTCAAAACCAGGGGTTTCTGTGCCTGAATGCAGCCATAGCGTTTACAGCCTATGTTATAAAACAGACTTAAAAAAATCAGTTGGAAGGCGTTGTCTTGCACATCTGTGGTTTCTCAACACTGCTGAAACTGATGAGCAACGCTCATAGCGTACATCTGTAATATGTCTGGTTACTTTTCCTTTTTTTCTAGATTGCTTTTAATTTTATAATATGCCATTTTAATTTTCACTTTACTTGCTTTATTCAACAGCGTCTCCCTTCATATCTTGCCTTTCTCTCTTGTTTCCTTAACTTTACTTTTGTTAACAGTTAAACTTAACTTATTGGTTCAAATTATTAATTTTTTTTCCATTTCTTATCTTTTTTCCTGTTTTTAATCCATCCTGTGTTTTTTTTCACTTTGTTTCTTTGGCTCCTTTTTGAGGAGTTGAATCCCAGCTTGACAATAACGGGTTTCTGTACATGGTCGGGGCTTTGATGAAAAATTATAAAAATGCAAATTATATCAGCATTTGTCATCCTAGTCTTTAACTGTCGTTACACTTTTTGGGGGCAAAAAAGTTAAAATATTTAAATGCATTTTAAACTTCTTAATAAATGTCATATGCTATTTTTGAATTTTTGGTACATGGACATACAAATCACTATGACTAGAGCAAACACAGACTTCACCACTACTTAAAAATTACTCAGTATGATCAATAGGATATAAATAAAAATCTTCTGATGAGACGGTCAGCCATGTTGTCAAGCTACACAGTGCCACAATTAGATGGCCTTCTTGTGAGATTAATCGATATTTCAAAATTATCCTTTAAACTGAAGCTGTGTAAATCAGCCTTTGAAGTTGATCATATTTCATCGGAATGCGTGGTATTTTATAGTTATATTGAATATTCTTTATGCTTCATTTAAAATTTTAAGTACCTAAAATATCATGCCGACTAATCTTTAATGTTGGTTTTTCACCAAGGTAATTGAGCGGGACCATTGTCTTAAACCAACCAATTCATCATCATGTATAATTGTATTAGGAGGAAAGAAAATGCGGCATGGCCAAATGAATAACTGAAAGATTAGAATGTTGAAACCCTGCATGAGTCATTCTTTTGATCCAGAGTTGTTATCTAAAATAAATCTTGGGGTTTGAATACAGTCAAAGACTCTCTGTGGCATTATATTAATAGCACAATGTAACGAGGCCCATTCCAGATAAGATGTTCTTTATGGATGGTGCTTCCCCCGGCCTGGAGACCTCAGGGCCAGCCAGGAGATATTAGATGACTGGGCTCTAGAGCATGGAGGCTTCAACCCAGCTGTTCACACAAAACATTCAGCTGAGAGGGAACGCAGGGGCAATACAGTTGGGTCAGGTGCAGGTAACATGCCAGCACTGCTGTGTGTGAGTATATGGAAGTGTGTGTATATGTATGTGTGAATACATGTTCTACAGTCATGATTGTGCAGTGGTGCTTTTTTTTGTCATGTACTTTTTACATTGGCCTTTTTTGGGAAGACAATTTTCCTCCGCAAGCTGAGCAATACATGTGTTTTAGTTCATTTCCAAATTTGGCAAATTAATATCTGTTTGTAATGACTGTGTTTTTGTCTGCATTATATTTAAAGGAGTGAGCGGATCACAGAACAGATGTTCTGTATTACAGTCATGAGGGAGACATAACAAACATTTGCAAAAAGTCATAACATCGCCATCAACCTGTCACTGAGCGGGCTCTAGAAAAAAAAATGCCAATAGATTAAAAATCTTACTTAAATTAAGGTTCTGTATAAAATTCATATTTATAAAGAAAATATTTATAAAATCAGGAATTGTTATATGGGCATACATGAAAACTTCAGGTCTTATGGTGTAAAGAGCTAATAAGTGAGTGACAAATTATGAGAAAGTTTCATTATAACTGCGCTTCCTCCACAGCTCATTCAGAGCAGAGGAGGGAGGGTATGGCAGGATATCCTGACCAGACACAGCACTGAGGAATACGCCAAAATGGGCTTCTGAATGTACTGCTTGAAGAAAAATCCTGCTGCAGTGGCTGTCAACGTGCAAGCAAAAAATAAGAAGACAGAAGTTAATTCGTAAAGCATGACAGAAAGAGAGAGCTTCAAGTGTGGCAGAGTGAGCAAGTTGAATTGGTGTGCGGTGAGGTTCCTTTAAGGAGTGGTGTGGATGAGACTCCGTGAGGGGCCCAGACTGGGGCTTTGTTTGAAAACTGCACTCTCTAAACTGCTGCAAGATGCTGACATCAGCAGAAGCCAGGGGTCAGGTGGGGTTGAGGCTGCCACTGAGCTGCTGCAAAATAAAAAAGCAGTCAGGATAGACACTGTGGGCTTTGGGTATGAAAGATAGGGAGACGGAAATTAGACCAAAAAATAAGTTTTAATAAATGGTCAGTGTGAGTGAATGTTTGATTGAATGAAACAACAGACATACATTTTCTATTTTTTCTGCCAAAAGTCTGGCAAACAAAAGTTCAAACAACAGCCATCAGATCAGAAATCAGATGAATGTGATAATCAGAAGACTTCACAATATTGTCTTACTACAGATAAACTAAAAGAATGTTTCAATCATTACTGGGTATTAATGACAATATGGAATTAATAAAGTTGTATAAAGTACAAATTTGTCTACCTTAGAGTACCAAGGAGAGCATGAACTGCCCTCCAACAGCGACAAAAATCTTGTTGAACAGTCCAGAAACAAACAGTTGAGTTGTGAGAAAAGCTCTGTGTTGTTTCACATCTGTCCCTGCATTTAGTGTCAATTGGCTGGATAGGAGTGAAACTTGGAGTTACTTTAAAACCTGACTGCATTTTTTAAAGCTATATATGAACATGACTTCTTAAAACATTTAACGTAAACATTTTGTTGATACAAATATACTGAAACCATGTTTGAAAAAGCAGATTGTTAATAAGTACAATAAACAAGGCAACTTAACATGTGCATGTACGATCCAAAAATAACTTAATAAAAACTTTTGAATGGTCTTCACTTGTTTGACTGTGGTGATGAAACAAGGCTAAAGTGTATGATGCAGCTTGAGTCATTTAAAGTTTACAAAACAAAGAATAACACTCGCATCCAGGAGAACTGAGATCTGCTTGGCAAAATGTCATATTACGCAAGCATTAATCAGTGTTAAGGTAACAATCAGATATTTCCCAACTTTGATTTTAGTAAATCCAAAAAATATCACAGACTGAAAATAAAGCACAGGTAAACGTCCTGAATTCACAACATTCATTTCATGCAAAGTGTGCAATTACTATCTGTAATCATATAATGAAAGTATGGAGAGCAAAACTTGATTTGGCCTTCAGATAAATTATATAATGGGATAGGGACAAAAAATTAAGTACATTACACCTATGAAGTACCTCATATTTGCAATAGGTTCCATATCCACTAAGATTTCATCACTCAACCCCTGTTACTGAATCAGTTCTTCATGATAGCTTTGCTATGTACCACCGCTTCATTTGGAAACGTTTGGATGTTCTTCTTTGCCCGAGAAGTATCTAAATAATGGTTGCTAAAAGACACGTAAGTATCACCATGGGTGGCTGTCAAATGTGTACAGCTGTACATCAACGGTGACTTTTACTGTAGCATTCAGTGTGACTCAGCTAAACATAAATGAGCTACACAATATGAATTCTCATAGATGGCTGAAAAGGATGCTGAAGCGGGCCTCCGGGAAGCTGAGGATCACCAAGAAGAATGTAATAATAACAAAGAGGAAAAAATCTGGGAAATGGGGATGAGAGGGACAGAGGAGCAGGCACAAACAAAGTCCAATACATATAAACATATAAGGTCACACACAGACACACTTAGAAACAATGACACACTCACATGCACATGCGTGCGCGCGCGCACACACACACACACACACACACACACACACACACATACACACACACACATGCAGTGATTCATAGTCAGACAGAGCTGGTCTCCAGCAGGGATCTTTCCTCACCATTCAGCCTGAGGGAAAACCAGACAGAATATTTAAGACAGGCCTCTCTAATCCCTTTAGTTAGACTGAGATCTCTCTCTTTATACATATATCTCTCGCCATCTCACACAAATACCCATGCACACACATGCACAGTACTTGTCAAAGTATCTTTGCGTAGCTATTCACAAGGGAGAAGGATATCGCAAATTTGTTGTCCTGTGCACATTGCTACTGTTTTCCCTATTTTTCCACAAATTGATGTATAAGCAGTTCTACAATCAAGGTATAGGTGGAACCAACTTGTACATGTACATGTGTATGATTTTATGTAAAACCAATGTTCATTATTGAAGAGATACAAGGTACTTAATATCTAGGACATAATATCCTGTGAGGGGTTTGGTTGGTGCAGAAAAATGCGGTAGCCATCAGAATTACCTCTGTGGTGCTTTGGATATTCAACACTTTGTGCTGTGCTTGTGTTTGTGTGTGCGACCGAACAAAAGGTCATGAGGCTGAGTTTGTGGTGCCACATGAGTCCCACTGATGTTTTGATTCAACAAGCTAGACATTGCTGAGAACGTTCATAGCCACCTACACAACACACGAGATAAACATTTTCACTCTGCTTTGCTGCTGTCTCTCTCTCTCTCTCTCTCTCTCTCTCTCTTTTTCTCTAGTTGACCATAGAGTTGTTTTTATTGGCAGAGGGCCTGCTCCTAACTCCCAGTAGAAACCAGATAATTGTTTTTGCTGCCTGGGGTGCAGACCATACATGTCCAGATCCTATTACTGGAACTATGAATATTTCCAGAGAGGAAGAGTGATGGAACTGCATCCTGAGATTTACATAATTTTAAATCGATCAACTTTTTTATATATCTTTCACTACATGATGTAGATGTTGTTTGTGTCTTTTGCCTATGAACAAAAGACACATAAAGCTGATGTCTTACTTTGGATTAAAAACAGAAATGATTATAATTGACAGACACATTGCCCAAACAAATCATTTGTTATGAATATATATCTATGTATATGTATTTGAATATGTATGTATGTACAGATTATACATCTTTTGGTTTATTGTTGGACTGCAATGGATGAGAAGAATGATATGATTTCCCTGACAACTGAATAAAAGTCAGTCTGTTGATATAGACTGAATGAGTTGGTGTAGAATCAGGCGGACTTTGTACTGAATTGTTTTGCCAGCTGCCGTTTCCCTGCTCAGAGCTGCACTGTCAATCTCCAGTATACAGAGAAGGTAGAAGTTGGCTTCAACTTCACAAAACACACTGGTTTACCTTTGTAAAATTACTTTTAAAGCTAGTCATATTCGCCACCTTTTCCTTAGCAATATATTTGATTTCAGCCATTTCTAAAGAATATTTCAAAATAATGCTTTATGTACATTTACATACATAACCTGATAAGCAAAAAACAAGCTAACAATTATCAAACTTAGTTAAGTACTTACAAACACACCTGTCTGTGTCTTTGTGTGCGTGTGTGCGTGAATGTGTGTGTGTGTGTGTGTGTGTGTGTGTGTGTGTGTGTGTGTGTGTGTGTGTGTGTGTGTATTTTTAGCTGACAGCCCAAGCAGCTGTTTGTCATTACTCATATCAGTGTACACTCCCTCCTTCCCACTTTGACCCAGTGTTATTCCTTCTTGGCCACTGAAGCAACAGCGTATAAAGGAGCTGGTCAAACTTAAGTTGCATGCTTTTTCCTGTGTTTGAAGCAAATATTTTCAAATGCAAGTCCAAGCTTAAATCTTTCCCTATCTCCCTGAGTGTAGACTATTTTGTCATACAATGGAGGTGAGTGAGAAGTTACAGGTATCCCCAATTACCAAGGCATTATTGTCCTATTTTATCAATATTTGTACCAGCTACATAAAAACGATAATTAAATAGCTCAACATATCTTAGTATGGATAAAATTGTAAAAAAAACTTTTCACTCGTAGGCTGCCATGGTTGTTCACGTCACAGCGCTGTCTGGGTAGTGACGTTACAAGGTTGACCTGGACTCGGTCCCATGCATTTTACTTTATGGTGCAAAAACATGTCATCCGTGCGACCCTTGCCAACCTGAGAGAGACATGAACGAGGACGATAAGGATGAAGACAGAAATCAAAATAAGTTTAAAAATTAAGACAACAAAGACGTGAGGTGGCAAAAGTCACTGGTGTGCGAGTGGCAATTGCGTTGCTATGCTTACTGAGAGAGTGTCTGTTGTCAGGAGCTCCACTATTTTGTCTTCGACTGTTCACTGTAAACTTACAGACTGCTGTGTTGACTGACTGGGTGACTCATCTGCTTCCTCCTTGGTCGTGCCGGTGCCTGGTCTCTTGTCATCAGATGCTACTTCTGCGGTAGTGGGGTTGTTGACATCCTCGCAGCAGGACATCCAGCGTCTCCTGCCTGTGGTATTTCTTTGAGCAGGCATCACTTGTGTCTCCAGGATCTTCTGTATCCTTGTGAAAGAAAACTGTTTGTACGGCATTTGGCTATCGTGTCTGTTTATAACTAGCAGCGCCCGTGAGCTCTATCAGATTAGCTCGGCTAAATGCGTCAAATGCATCTGGAGAGAAGCGGCGAGAACACAGCCGCGAATCCTTAGGAAGTTGTGTATGTCCACAAGCAGTTTCACTCCTTTCTTCTATTCCTGTCCCTTGGAAAGCTGTGTTGACTACCATCGGTCCATTTGTTTCCCTTGGACTGGAAATTGCACCTAAAAGCAGCACAATGTGCCATTATTTACATATATACCATACTGTACCGAGCAAAAAGTTAACACAAGGGAAAAGCCAAAGTTAACATGACCAACCTGCATACATCATCAATCCAGCATGCATTGTGCTAGTAAAACAATGGTGGCACCCCTGGGTTAAAATATGTGTTTTAAATTGTGATATGTAAAGAAATAACAATTATTCGTGCTTTATTAACAACACATTCTACTATGAGACAAACAGTAAAGCATATTTATGCTTATTAGTCCTCTCAGGTGGGGTTTCCTTTAAGCGAGACCTGCGACTGAATTATTTATGTTTTCTGTGAATGCTTCTGATCTAACTGTTCCCCATGTGTCCTTATTCCTAGACTAGATGCATATTATTACACTGACAGAACAAACTAAACCCATCATCTTGTTTCCTCCTTTCTGTATTTGAGACGTTGAGGGTGAAACTTTACATTTGGTTATGAAAACAAGTTACAGGACTTTTAGAGTCACTTAATTGACCCAGTGTGCCAGAGATCAAGTCAAGGTCACTCCTTCCCAAAAGACAGGAATGAGCCTTTTACCCTTAATTAAGATAGTATTAATGACTCCCCTCTGGGCCCGGACATAAACATTCAGTTAGTGTTTTACAGAGTGTAATTATCCTGGTGGCGTGATTACCTCAGACTGAAGACTATGGTAACTTCCTCCAACAGTCATAGCTGGCCAAAGAGACATCAGCTCATTTAATTTCACGACGCAAATCAGGGTCTGATGAACCACAGGATAACATGGAAAGAGAGAAATGGAGATAGAGGGGAAGGCAGTATTTTACAGTAATTCAGCAACTATACACTGTGATTAAATATACCGACATGAAGAAAAGGCTTGAGGCAGGCTAAGTCAGCAATCATCCTGTCAGTTTGAGTTTAGAATTGCATGGAGGGAATTGATTCACTAAAAAAGTGTGACTAATTTGCTTACTTTTTTTGTGCAATCAGATCATCATTATATACAGCTGCAGGAGGTTAATAGGCACAACCTTTATTTCCTAATTATTTTTGCTCAATGGTCATAAGTGAATTTAAAAACGAAACACATAGGCATGTTAAGCGTGTTGGAAACATTAAAATGTTTAGAGGGTGCATGACATGAAACACCAAAAAACACCACGCCAGACAACAAATGTGATACTTTCATGATTTGCAGAGTTCTGAAACCTCCCCTGCAAACTTCTCGTTGCGGTACAGGTTTATTGAAACTGTCCAAGGCAAATAATCAAGTGTGAATTTACTGTGCGTTTTCACAAGTTAAAAGACACAAATTGAACACTTGATTTAACTCCAGGGCAACAGGGGTTTTAGGTCAACCTACTGGCCAACCAGTATTTAGGTTTTTGTAGCATTTCAGCTTTTAGGAGGACAAACTGGATGGATAGCTGGAAGTGGACTGAAAGTTGATGGGGGAAGGGGTTTGCTCTAGGCTGTGCAGATGAAGCGCTATTGTCTGCAGAAGATTTCCAAGCATGATTCAACCAGAAAGTCACTGAAGGTGAAATCATTAACCCTTTACTGATAAAAAGTTCAGCCCTTGGGCATCATCACTTTGAAAAACAATGCCCCTACCCCCCACCTCTGGATAAACAGACTTACAGCTGTGGATCAAGCATGTGTTTGATGAAAACAAATTATGTTGGTTGTGCAAGTGACATGAACATAGATGATGCATTTTCATCCTTTCACAAGAATATGACGGTGACAGAGATCACACAACCTTAAGATAATGCACAGAAACTGTGGAATATCACATTAACTCAAACTGAAACCTCCTTGTTGTTTGAATGTGTCTGGAGCCATTCATGCTGTTGCCAGATGGTGCTGGGACAACATTTTAAAGGTTGAAGATCTTCATATTCTTCTAGCAGTCCGAATGAAAACGTTTTGGATTCGTGAAGCTAATACATATTTAGCAACATCTCCTCAACTTAAACCACAGGAATGCCAACAAAAGAACATGCAGAAGAAATATGCTAGAGGATATTTGATGCTGTGAGCTGCAATATGTAAAGCTGTTACTGTCTGCCATTGCACGTAGGGTCTGTGTCACTGGAATGCAGATATTCATTTCTGAGGAGGTGCAAAGCAAGCAAGGTCTTCCTTTGCCATTAAGATATGAGTAGCTACTGGCCAAATGTTATATCCTATGCCATATATTTGATGCAGAAATTATGCACCACAAATACTATAGTAATCTGTGAACATGATTGAAAACATGAGATTTTGGACAGTGAGAACAACTTGAGAGAATATCTTAAATAAAGTAAACATCAAACGTAATTATTATCGTTATTATTATTGTTATTATTGTTATTATTATTGTTGTTGTTGTTGTTACAATTCGTGATGGTGTTGTAGTAGTGGTGTAGTAGTAGTAATATCTAGTAATAATAATTGTTATTATTATCATTACTAATCATTTTTGCAGTTTGGTCAGAATTTTGAATGGGGTAATCCAGTAGCAATCCATATCAAAGCAATTTCTCTGCTACATAATTAATGATATAATCATTGTTCATATTTTAAACTAGTCACCCGCACTCATTCCCATATGTAAGCAACCCCTCTTGCAAGATCTCTGTGTGTCAAGATGCGGGTGAGCAGACCCGGCAGATGACCTTGGGGTCATTGAGGGAGGAGGAGGGGCTGTAGGCACCAAGGCTATTTCTGTCTTTCTCTCTGCTTGCGATTTCTAATGTTCTAATCTAGCGGTGCGTGAGAGTAGGGGATTGCCAAACTCCCTTCCCCCCTTGCCCAATGCTCCCCCTGGTGAAAGCTATGTTCTATGTTGGGCTGGAGTTGTTAAGATGATGTCCAGACTCCATGCTCAACCTCATGAAATCAACCTGCATGAGAGGCAGTTGTTTGAAAAGGAAGATTCTCAAAACAACACGGAAAACTAGATTTCTGTTTTTTTGTTTGTTTTTTCATTTTTTTGTAATTCGGGTTTCAAGAGGCACAGAAGCAAAGAGAGACATATTTTAAGTGGAGGAGTAAGACTAATTCCCCTCCTTTGCTGTATGAGTTCAAGAGTTCAAGATTGTGTCTGGCTAGTTTGTCTTGTGTTGCTCACCACTTGACGCCACTCTGCCAACCAATGCTAGTTTGGGGTGACTGACATAACCATAATACATAGATCATAAAACCTCAGCAATATGGGATGGTTCAGCCTGAGTTCATAGAGGCTGTTTGAGCAGCAAAGACTGATGTTCAACACGGACAAGTGTTCAGGTCTATCTGAAATGCTTTTCTAGATGTAAATAATATGCAATAGTTGTTCTTGACATCTGTGATTTTTGGTCCAGAAGAGACAACTTTTCCTTGACTGAATCGGCAGATCTACCAGTCTGTAAAATGTTTGTTGTCTTCACTCCTCATCTAAACATCCTAAAGGAAAGACAAACCAAGAGTCCCGATGGACCAATAATGAATAAATAGCTCTCATGTGACCACGGACAAGTCCCATGTCGCTCTATTCTATGTTTGTTTTCCCTGCTATTGTACTTACCCTCCCCCTCCGAAAACTACACGTCAGTAACAAACCCAACAAACCCCGGGACTCTGACTCAGATCCATAAAAACACAACATAAGAGAATAGAGGAGCGGGGTGGAAGGGGTTATGGGATAGAAGCTTATAGGGGGAAACATTGTAAAGCACTGAGCCTTCAGTGCCTGCGTCTGTTTCTACATTGTCTTGTAAGTGTGTGCATGGGCTTGCGTGCATACATCTTTGTGTGTGTATGTGTGTGTGTGTGTGTGTGTGTGTGTGAATTCAACACCACCTTAACCCCCATCCTCTGGCTCTGAATCTGGCCTCCTGCCAACAACAGTCACAGTCTAATTACTGAAATCTGTATGCCAACTGAGGGCATTGTAGGAGTCAGTATTGTCTGGGGGCCCAGGAGAGCAGTCACCATTCATTCCTGGGTGCACTCTATTTATTGACTTGGAGAAGCCTTTACATGATTATTTTTTTTCGAGTGAACAACATGTTTGAATGAAGCTTCTGAGATCTGCCTGCTAAATGATACGGTGTGACAGTTCCAGCCCAAATGACCCTTTGTCAGAGTCGGACTAAAGCATAGCCATAGCATCGACAGACCAAGAATATTTACTAAAAATAAATTCCTCTGCTAGTAACAAGATTAAGGCGGTGCTCCCACGTTACACCCCAGCAGGGAGGGACTGGATACAGCTTAGATTCCCTAGCCCCATCTTTATCACACCATGACAGGATTTATTCAGCCTAATGTTGTTAATCTGCTTGATTTTCAGCATAAACCCATTAGGGGACATGCTGGAGGGAAGATAACGACAGGGGAGATGATAGAAAACTCTCCCCGTTTTCAAGTAAGTGCCAACTTCAGTGCATCTATCAGACAGTCTGTGATTTTGTCCCCTGCAGTCAACTGTCATTGGTCAGGGCGTGCCAAAAACAATGGCTACTGTTATCACCAAGCTTGGAGACAAGGAGTTATTTACATCTGTGTTATCTTCTTTTAGCCACATACATGCTCTCTCTTTTCCCCAGGAAGCCTTGAAAACAGCATCGGTAGGTATCCTCTTCAGCAAAACAAACTGTGTTCATATAAACATTTGCAAGCTAAATGGAAGGTAAACTGTGGTTTGCCAGTCTCTCTGCCCTGCATTTCTGACAAGCTGGTTGCTCCATACATGTCAAAACCATATTATCAACTATGGTGTAATACTCAATAAGATGTAATAACATTGTATGCTGGTGGCTTTCAGAGTGGTCAGGCAACAGTTGTTTGACCGTGTTTGCATTTGCCTGGTGTGGTGCATTTCAGCCGCCACACTCTGTCTGCTACAACCACAAGGCTCACCACCGCCTTGCCTGGGCGTCAGAACCTTTTTGACGGCAGAGATCGACCTAGCCACACCTTACTGTACCACAACACAGCATTCAGCCACAGTAACACAAAACCATGACACCACTCGCAAGTGTGTTGTCTAAGCCTGCACCGTTGGGACAAAGTGACACGTGGTGTAAGCTATGAAAGCACACTTTTACGTGGTTGGCTGAGTTTCACTTCAGTTTTACTATTGCTGAAATTACAACTAAATCTTTGAAATGAAGATTGTAAAGAGAGACATACTTTTAGATGAGGGTCACTGCAGAGGGTTTGCAATGTCAATGCAAATAAACATATTTAACATGTGAATAGTCATAGCTTTACATGGTATGCTAAATGAAACTGCAAGGATTTAACATAATCTATTGTGCTTATGATAGTACTTGTTTATCTGTAGCGCAAAAAAAATAAATAAATAAAATAGATATTGGGGCCTATTTATATAGACATTGTTTCAATTTATCTGTTTAACTATTTGGTGTGTAACAAAAATGGCACGCAACTGCACTTATGATCATGGATTGTTTTCCAGCCTTCAGTTGTCCCTTTTCTGCATTTGAAATTAATTTATTTGTCTTCAGAAAGAATTATTTATGAGCAAATAGGCTCACTGGAATGTTTTGTCTTGTTCTGCTTTACAGCCATTCCCTTATGCAGTTCTGCTGGGACCACCTGTCAAAACCACCACTTTTTGATGTAACCATTTCACAAAAACAACAGATACAGAAAGTTGGCTGTTTTGTTTAAAGCATGAATATCATTAAAGCCTCTCGATATTTTGATAATCCCTGCACAAACTATCCACCATCCCATTTCCCCAGTGTTATTAATGGGATTTTGTGAATCCATTGTTTTGTTTATCCAGATCAGGGTTTTCATGTCATCCCATGGCAGGATGGAGGTGAGTACAGGTTAATGATGAGCAGCCAGAAAGACGTCGATTGAAGTCTGTCTGGATCTCTCAACATCAGTCCCTGGTGGATTCCAATTCTACATGTCTAAAGCTCTCTCTTTGAGAAATATGAGTTCAGGAGTTTACTACATGTCCTCTGGGCAAACACGTAAGCCAATAGCACAGCAGGGATAGTGACAGTGGTCTAAGGTGGTCGGCAGAGAGACGGTACTGTGTAAGAAGATGAGCTCAGCTGGTTGCTTGCTGTCTGGATTACTTTCTCTGAGGGAAGAAGGACGGGGGTAAAGGGAGATAAAGATAGAAATAGAAAAGTAGATTTTTTTTTAAAGCCTGTGTTGGACTCATCGTGCAAAAACATTTGAATCTAAAGAATAAATTCAAGTTTTGCCACAATCATCAGTGTTTTGGGGCTGGCCCAGGAGAGGAGAGGAGTCAAACCATGACTTTGTTAATTGCCATCCAAACCTAGCTTCACCAGTCAGCCCTGTAGTCTGGGCAATTGTGTGTGATGAGCTGGCTGTTGGCCAAACCTGGAGTAAATCAGTACTGTCAGCAAGCAACAACAGCCAGCAAGAGAGGGAGTACTACGGGGAGCGGGTGTTTGGAGGGGGGGGTTCACAAAGTTGAAAAGCTTTGGTTTTTGTATGTGATAGACATACAGATAGTGGACAAGAGGACAAAAACAGGGCCAAAAAGTCGGAGAAATAGAGGGAGATGTGGAGACCAGAGATGTGGGGGGAAGGGCAGCAAGAGAGAGAGAACAAAAAGTCTGAAGGAAAAAGGGGAGAAAGGGAGGGATGACCTGGTGCTCTGTTGTGAAACTTGAGCTCGGAAAAACTGCTCTGAGTTTAACACTCTACTCAATGTTTTTGCTGTTTGGAGGAGGACCATTGCATGAGCCAACACACACAGTGAGCATACTCATCCACACGCAAATTGTCCCAGAGCCCCACCCCTGGTGTGCTGGTTGTTTTTCTTTCTCAGCTTCATCCCTCTCTCTGCTGTTATCAAGGTGAGGTGTGCTAATAAGACGGCCTGCTTGCCTGACGTCTTTGGCACCCTGCCAAACAGGTTGAAGAAGAAGAAAGAAAAAACGAAAAGAAAAAAACGCACTTGCTGACCTGGCCCAGCTCTACAGCTTGGAGGCTTTATACTTTTATACACGCTGCTCACTTGAAAAGACAGTGTGTATAGAAAGTGGGCATGAAGTGAACTACACTCCCATTAATGTACAACTCAGGCCGTGCCAGCACAGAGGGCTTCTCATGTGTCCTCAGGAAACCAGAATGACTGCTTATTTTTATCGAAGCTACAGGAACCCTTTTTCTGCCAATTAGTTCCTAACAATGACCCCGCTTGTTTATGTACTGTCTATTGAGTGACATCCCCCATCATAATTAGGCTGGCCTTGTGTGTTTTGAAGCTACATGCCAAGTGCATGGATTTTCACATGTGGAGAGACAGCTGCCCACTGTGTAGGGGCTTACAGGGTGTATCTTTTAATTGGACCCAAATGGTGGCATACAAGTATGGTGATTTTGAGAAGTGATAAAGTTGGAAAATTAAGTGAGGAGAACAATAGCCAGCAGGAGACAGAGAAGACAAGTTCAGCAGGTTCATGAGCTCCACTCCGAGGATTTAAATCCCTCCCCTTGACCACAGGATACTGCTAGTGTTTGTGAGTCAGAGATTTCTGTTCTGTGTGTCTATGTGTGTGTGTGTCACAGCTGTGAGGCCGCAAGTGACTGCTGCTCAACAAAGCACGGAGCTCTGCTGGGTTGCTCTTGGTAAACAAAGGGAACTCACAGAGAGAGAGCGCTCAAGAGTGATTGCCCAACCTTATAGAGAAAGTAAAGAAAAGAGGCCGCCGAACACAGATCACGCATATAAGCAGCTAGTTTTCATTTTGGGGGGAAAAAATAAAAACCTTTCTGTTGCAGTTGTAACAGAAAACTAAATCAGGACTCATTATTTCAGGCACCAATGTGACAAGGAGGCTGCCCCAAACAGGCTGCTGAAGGATGGATGGGTTTGGTTTGGGGAGTGGGCTGGCTGAGGTCAGCTGTATTAATTAACAGGACCAGGGTGATGGTGATGGTCTCACAGAATTCTTGCAAAGCTCATGGCATCCTCTTTATTCCCCCAAGCAGCTACCTCACTGCTTATTTGACTGCCTGCCTAAGCACCAGATGTGTGCAAAGTTGGACTGGAAAGTGATCAAACAAATCTAAAGCTGACAGAGTGATGCTACTTTGCCTTGACAAAGACAAGTTGGATTGTGTGACTGAGTTAAATTCTTTCTAAAATCCCTTAAAATCAAATATTTTCAAATTCATTCCATCTTTTTGCTGAATGCTGTCAAATAAGCACCTTGTAAGGAGGCAATTAACTTTTCATTTGACAGGCAGTTGTCTTCCACAGTAATTAAATGGTGGACATGTATGTGTATGTGTTTGTGTGTGTGTTTCTATTTCTGTGTCTGTGTGTATATGAAAGGAGAAAAGAATTACATTTCTGTGATATGCCTGAAAGGAGTGGCAAGTGACAAATAATAGAATACAATACAAGAGATCATTTTCTCAAAAGTTGTTTCATTTTGCTGTTTCAAAAACTGCTTATATGAGAATTTAATGATAGTGAAATTAATTTGTGCGGCATGCACACAGTCAAGTTAATACAAACCTATAAAATTGGTTTTGTGCGAAGAGGCAACTAATCTTGTCCCTCCTCCGCTTAATCCTTCAAATATTAAAACAACAATTTTGTTTAGACTGGTTACAAGGACAGTTAAGGCCATCTTTGTAAGAAAATTCCAATTGGGAGTCTGATGATGTCGAACAAGTGTGACTCACCATACTGCTACAATCATCTTTTTCAGAACAACAACCAGCAAGATGAATCAATAACAGGTTCACAATCTTTGCTCCAGGCAACTAATAAAAATGAGAATTGCCTTTCGTCAAATATTACATTTTTATGTATAATAATCATTCTAGCTCAACTGGTGGGTCAACAATTGTTAATTAAGTAATTGACAGTGTATTGGCATGAGGTGGTACTCGCAGCTTTCTCCGTGTGGGTGTCAGGGGGAGGATCTCCAGCTGCTAGTGCAGAGCAGGTGCGAAGTTGTCTGTCAACAAAAATTTGCTGTTATTCTCTCTACCGCAGATATTTTGTTCACGGCGCTTTACTATAGCTTAGTGTCTGGAATAAACGAAAGGTGTGGCTGGATTTATTGCATGCTAACTCAAACAGAAACTCCTCTCAAGTAAAACAGAGAGCCAGGCAAGATGGAGTTAACGGTAAAGGCTGCAGTGTTTTGATTGACTTTGCAGACATAAACAAGAGTCGTACTTGTCCATGACCCCTGAGACTCACCCTAAAGATAGAGCTTCTCTAATGGGTGTCTCTTTCAGGAGGAGGCCAGGCCAATGGAACAGAGGAGCCATTGTTTGGGCCAGGGAAAGCCACTTCTCTCCCTTCTTAAGTGCTGAGCCAAGAGGATGGGACCGAAGGAACAACGAAGCAAGTGACCAATGAGACAAGGGGCATCCATAGCACACTACTTTTAAGAGTTATACATTTTTGCTCATTTTTGTCTGCCACGTGCAAAGTGTAGAAAGTAGGTACAGACATAACACTGAAATCTATAATCTATAAGCTCTTAATACATTTTAAAAGCTGTATAAATATCATGGTTGATTAGCTTCTATAACAGCGTCAAATTCCATCATCCAAAATGCCCAAGACAGAGGATTAGAGGGGACACTGAACGGTTGTGTGCACTAGCCCAACTGTGACTGGGGTTAGGAGCTGTTGTTCTGTTTCAACCACATCCTCTGACACACACTGTGGGTTTGTGTTTGTGTTTCTGCCGAAGGATGCAGACACGGGTGTTTTTCCTGAAAGTAGCCAAACAGGTGAGTCAGGTATCAGTGAGGCATGAAACTGTACCTGGCACATACGACAACAGAAGTGCCACGTGTCTGGCTTGAAGGGGCAGGATCTAAGAATACTGTCTGCTCCTACATGTTTGGAGAGAAATCCACAACATGACTGTGGATTGTGCATTCTCTGAAGTGTGTGTATGCTTATTTTAGAGAGATTAAAAGAAAAACAGAATAGAAAACATGCAACTGAATGCAAAGCATGCAACTAAAGTATGAATAAGGCCCTTCTGTTTACCACAGTAAAAGAAAACTGCCAGGAATAATCAGTTACTGTCATGACTTGAGGGCATCAATGGAGAGGTGTAACAAATCTGAAGGCTCAGAAAAAGCAAGATTAAGTGACAACGAGCCGGTGTGCAGTGGCTACACACTTACTGTAAACATGGGATCATTCAATTGCCATGGAGCGCTTCCTTTGTGTAAGCCTGTGTGTATGTGTGTTTATTTGTTATCAACTAGCCACGACACTGTGCTTGTATTTTGTCTGAAGGACTCAGTGTGGACAACATCTCAAAACATTGCAACTCAAAATGGATATTTGAGGGTTTAGATGTTGTTTTATGATTAGAGTCATGGTTATGGTTGGATTCCTGACACACTTGGCGAATGGTCAACTATCAAATTATCAGAAAGTGCTGGTGGCACTAATATTTTTGGTGTTTGAACCACATTGTGGTGACAGCTCTTGCCAATTGCATTTCTCGACAGTTTGGCAAGTTATGTCATTACATGACATAATGGCGACATAAATCACTATGACTGGCCTGCTTCAGCTAACCTGTACATGATGGGAGCAACTAAGGTGAGATGGTATCAAGTTTCATCAAGAATCAAGTTTCATTAAGTTTTGCATGAACAAAATATTCCCATTTTTTATTTTTTATCTAATGTTATTGTCCCTGGAAACAATATCATCACTTGTGTTTTAGCTCCTTTACAAGTTAGTTATCAAATTGAGCGAGTGTTATGAAACTGGCTGGCGATTTGCCACTTCTTCATGTTTTCTACAGTTACCTACTGGTTGAGTGTTCTTTCCTCTCATGCAGGTGTGAAATATATATGTCAGGTGAAATTCTTGTATTTCCTCTTGTGCTTGTTCTTTGGCATCAGTGAGAACAGAGGATGAATGGATGAATGTCAAGTGCGTGTGAGTGCATGTGTGCATGCATGCATGCATGTGGCAGACAGCTGTTATTAGAGAGTTCTGGAAGCTCTACTGCTCCCACCAAATTAATAACTTCACAGTGGGAGAGATGAAATGATCAGTCTACCAGATGCTTGAGTAGATCCAGAGGGCTGGTTCCCCTCACACACTTGCGAATCCTGTTCACTTTTCTAACACAGCCCCTTAGAATAATTACCTGATAAAGTGGGAGCTCTATTTTTTCAGTTAGTAGACTGCATCCTCACAGTGTATTCTAACTGCAGTATTTCAATTTCTGCAACAATTTGTCTCGTGTACTTATTTCTCAAGGATTTTTTGTCAGATGGGTTCTTTATCTGATAAGAAATTTGAAGACTTTTTCTGTTTTATCTGCTCCCAACGCAACAGCATTTCTGGTTCATGTGGCCAAATATAGGGGTTGGGATTTTCAATATTGCCATTGACACAAAACATAGCTCAGATTGACATACTCAATAAAATTTTATTGAAAAAAAGTACCAATAAACAACCAGAAATTCAGAAAAAAGATTTGCAGAGCAAAGCTCTCTATATACAGCATATTGCACTACGAAAGAAATTGTCTTTACTTCCATTTTATAAAAACAACCAAAATATATATATGAACACATACATGAGTGCACAGTAGAGTCTCGAAAACACACAGTCAATGTTTACAAAAATGCTACATTTTCGCTGGGTCTCATTTCTTGGTATACAGAGAGTGTGTGATAATCAAGACTTGATTTGAAACTGAGCAGTTAAAGGCATATTCCAGGGTTTTAGAAATACAAGTAGACTTTATCTGTTCTGTAAAGAAGGGCAAACATGTTATAGCTCCACGCTGATGAGGAAAAATTAACCACAACAAATTATTTTGGTTTTCTTTTTTTCTATAAACCACAATGACATGTGCAAGGAATGATGAAAGTTCATTTTTTGAATAAAAAATGCCCTTGGTATCATGGAGTCAAAAGGATTTTTCTTGTTTAAGAACATTTTTTTTACAAGCATCAAATGTCATTATACGACAGACCCTTTTTTTTTCTTAAGAAAATACATTTTAAAAAAGATAAGAAAGACCATGAAGAAGTCTTGTTGTTAAAAAAAATCTAGATCAAATCCTTCCTTAAAACTTCAAATTTATATAAAGTGGACTACAAAATTCAAGACACTGACGGTTTCCATAGACCAAATGTCCCATTCAAGGGATATACCTAACTCACCAGTAACGTTGTAAGTCCGGCATGGGAACGTCATTGTAACAAGATTCTACAGGGCACCATGGTGGATTGTTTCCCTTTCCAATAAATCTAACATGCCTCCAGACCCTACTTGGTCGATGCACACATGTACAGCTGGCGCATGGCAAGATAAGCCAAGAAGAACAATCCAGAAAATATACTTTACATCAACACAGAACAGATAAGGGACCCATGGGATCTACAGACACAAAGTACTTTCCAGTGCATGTTGATTTCAACACAAGAATAAAGATTGAGGAATCGAGCACGTAAACCGACACCCTCTGAAAATATTACCAAGGCGGTGCTTTATGAGTTGTATTTCTGAAGCTCTTCTTATGAATGCTTTGTTAGTTATGAGAGAAATATCACATGTGGTTATATGGATAAACTTCTGAAATGCAACTGAAGCTCCTGCCTCTTCAATACTCGTGAGCATCAACACAAAACGAAGACCAAACTGGGTGAAAAAATGTCAAAATTGGACGAGCCCTTCCCTAATTTTATTCTTAAATGCAAACAAAAAAAAAATCACATAGTCGAACTGATATTCTTATCCTATTAGCAGTTGTGGTTAGAAGACAATGAAAAATCAAACCCTCAATTTTGGGTCAAATCCTGCTTCAACCTGGGTTTTCAAAAGTCTCAAAAGATTTTCTGTCAACAATGACAGTGCATAGTGTTAAATTACACTGTGCTATATGTCCAGTCCATGTTACACTTATATGGAATCCATGTAAACCACTCTTTCTCATGACAAATTGAAGTACAAGCTTGTCTTGTCCTCGAAGAAATAAGAGATAAAATTATAGATTCAGGGTTGAGTATCACAAGGGGCTATGAAAAGGTTTAGAACAGGCCAAACCAAGATAACAAGGTGTAATTGCACACACAAGTAAATTCAGTAGAAATGGGAAAATGTATAAAAAAAATAAATAAGAAGGAAAGAAAATAAATTACAAGGGTAATGAACTGATGAACAAAAGCCATGTAATGAAGGAGCAGCAGAAAGAGGAAGTCGAGAGCCAGTGAGACAGGGAGCTTCAGGGACTGGCTCAGCGTTCAGGATCCGCAGGAAACTATGACCGCAACCACATTCAGTGCACCTCAAACACCTACAACTGCATGCTCAGTAGGTCCCTATCACCACCACAATTGGCGAGTCAGCCTCAGACCCCCAACAGTCAAACTGTACCTGAACGTGCGTGCTAAGTGATTGGCTGAAAGAAAAATAACAAGAAACTTGAGAATACTTCAGGAGGTTTTAACATAAATAAATGGTTGACAACACTGCTCTTCCCCTAGGCATGTAAAAGATTCTCAAGGTCACCAGTAGCTCACTAAGTCTGTCCCTGAGACATCTTGGAAATGAGAGGAAACCCTAATTAGGCAGTGATAAACTTGAAACATTGTAAAGAGAAAGTAATTACAGACCCCTGATATGTATTGCTTCTTAGGTCTGAAAGTTACCCTGGGATAAGCAGTGGAAAATATAACAAACAGCAAGTTCAACAGTGTATTTAACCACGTTCATATTTCAACAATAATAACAGTCTTCCCCCCCCCCATGTTTGTCAGTGGTGTTTTTATGAAGGAAATTGTCCCAAATACAAATGCGAGCATGACGCTGAATAGAAAAAAAGGAAAAATGGTGTCAGACTGCATAGAAGTAACCTGAGAGGAGATTCTGTTTCACAGATTGATTATGCAGAATTGTTTGGTGTTCATAACACAACACTTGGAGAATAAGAAACAAGAACCATTCAAACTGAGGCACAAGGCTCGAGTATGATTTTTTTGTGGCCTGAAAAATTTGAGCCCATTTCCAATCAAGATTTCAGACCATATCCCCAAGGTTGCAATATTATTGATTATTTGTCTTGGAGGTGTGAATGGAAACCATCCGAAATGGTGTGATACAAGAAAAAAACAATTGCAACTGAAAACCTTCATATAAGACAGAGGTTAACTTGGTAAGAACTCTTGAAGGACGTAATCTAGTGCAAAAACAGTGGATCCGCAGCTCCACTTCAAGGGCATGGAGGTCTGAGAACATTCACATGAAAAGAACACATCTATAACACAGGAATACTTTTGAGAAGAGGCTAAACCTAGGAACAAATTGTTAGATGAATATCTGGTGTTCCCTGCAAATGGTAGACTTGTCCAAATTCTCGTGTAATGACTACTTGGCTCTGTGTAATATGTTTGACTAATGTTTAGTGCACAGACGCTACACCTTCAAACAATATCCCGTACAACAACAGTCAGTGCGCCAAATCTTTCAATTCATATTGTATTATGTTCAGACATCTCTTCCACCCAATGGGAGGCAGGATGAAGATGAGAATGATATGAATTCTAAGCGGTACACAGCAAATCAAGACCTAAGAAATCTCCTCAATGGAGTAGTGTTTTCTCAAGGTTTCAGTTCAGTTTGCTTCTGGGTGCTGATGTCTTTTCATGATTGCATTATTTCATATATGTCACTTGGGGGTGGCGTGGTGCATGGGGCTAGCACGGGCGTCCTTTGAGCCAAACATTCTTGGTTTGAATCCAACCCTCCTTCAATCCTGTTGAAGTGTTGTTGAGCAAGACACTGAACCCCTAACTCTTCCCCCGCTAAGTGGCTCAATGGTTCATCCATAATAGGTTAAATTCAGAGAAATTATTTCCTGCAAGGGATTAAAAAAAGTATAATAGCGAAAAAGGATTGATCTTATAATTTCTGTTGGACGTTTTCAGAGAAAATAATTCAGATTGTTCATCCCAGCTGACAGTCTATATGATGTTGCTACACACAGGTTAGCTGGGAGTCACTAGGTGTCCTGGAACAGTGAATGACATCTTCTCTGCTCTGGTTTTTACGACCCTGATACTCCACTGGATACACAACGCCCTAATTGTCTGACGACACCATTCAAAACATTGCTGTGTTATACAGGGTATTTACGTTGCTTGTTCTGGCACGTAGACCTTCTTAGATAGAAACTTTTAACCATATATTTCAAACGGTAGTTAAGGTTTACTTTCAAACCTAATACCATATTAAAGGAAATGAGTGACTGAGAAAAGGGAAGAGCAAAGGAAATGACAAAAGAAGGAAGGATAAATTACCCACTGAGATAAGTCGCAAAATGCTTTGTTCCGAGATATTGCCTCTCTGGATATTATTTAATCAAATTGGCCAGTTACCCGGGAAACTACAGAGAAGAAACCCCCAAGTAACGTTTCCTTTCATGTCCTAACAATCTCGTCTTGCCCTTATAATTTTGTCAATACTCATTCTGGCAGAGGACATTGAATAAGGCATTCCCAGGGTCCGTGGAGGTCATTAAAAATTGATACATTTTGAAGTGCAAAAAAGACTGATGTACTGTACAAAACTAAAAAACCAACCAAATACCAAAATATGAGCACTGTCTTGTAGAGGAAACTCTGGGCAACATGGCATCTTCTTGGAGAGAAAAAAAAACAAAACAGATCTTGTAAAAAAGGTTGTTTGTCTCCGTCCTGCGGTGACCTTTCGCCCCCACTCTCCCAACAGACCCGTGTTAGATTTGACAGTGCCATCAGGAGTCCAGTTTCTCATGGAGATTATTAAAACAGACATGAGGGGGCCACCCTCTCACCTCCATCTAGCTCCATCCCGGCCAGCAATTCTGCCCCTGCCAAACAAAAGGCTGAGCAAAGCTGTGGCCAGACGCCACAACAGCAGCCTCTGGTTCCTTTGGTTTTGATGATACTGCAACAACGAAAAAGAAAACATCGTTAGAGCAAAATAAATCCACGCAGGCAGCAACCTCAGTGAAATTAAATCACTAAGTACAGTGCTATAATGGGTAAGCAGTCGGGCCATATTTGGTATTGGCTAGGATCTCTGCCTGCTAACATTGTACACAGGTGAAAGGGTCAACCGGAAAGAGGGGGAGACAAAATAAGACACTGAAGATCAGTCATAATTTCATCATGGTTGGCATAATCCCTGACAATACTGAGTCTTCCCTCTGCGGGAGATCTCTCCTCCATCAAGGCTTCCAACAGCCACGCCAGGTCATTGACACATTCATCATACAGTCACACTTGTCCTTATATTTCTGGAAAAAGAACGGCAGCAGCAAACCAGGAGGACACTCTCAGATTGGCATGCCAATTGGATTTTGTGTGATTAGTGGGATAATGCTATCTCTGCTATTGAAAAGCCTGGCACAGATAATTGTATCAAATGTGATAAGGGGCTTCGTGATGAGAAGCAGGGAGCCTCTGGAAACAACATCCCTGCATGAGAAAGGTACAGTCGCTGCTCTCTGTACACTGTCAGCACCTATCGGACAAAACACAGGTACCACCAACCAGGCATTATAAATTTATAGCTATTTCCAGACCATTAGGGTTTTAAAAAAGACTAGGGATTAGATTTTCAACAAAGGTGTGACAAGAGTCAAAATATCCAAATGCACTGGTGAGATATACCAGTGTATATGTCATTTACATTGCTGTCAAGCTGATGTTCAACCACTGACCTAGTTAGTGGGCAGGAACTGGAATTGCAAGAAAGTCTTAGGTTCCTATACTCTTTATCAGTTGGTGTTATTTGCAGGTTGTACTGAAAATCTTTGTTCAAAATAGGAATAGAGGTTGAAAAAAACCTCAAACTGTGAAGAATCTTGATAAAAAACATTTCTGCTGTGTGTGACATTTGTAAATCTTGTCTTGGGGTCTTTTCAGGATTTAGCAACAGCATGATGACTGCATGTATAAACAAAAGGAGCAGGGATATGGAGCGTAGAGTGGGTGAGCTCAAGGTGATACCTTTGTGAAACTGTGGCTAGCAAGTCTTAAACTTAAAATAAGAATGGATAACAATACCATGTCAAACTTCAGTAAATTTCTTTTTTTACTAAAACATGAAATTACTTTGTATTTGCAGCTCTGTGTGGACTGTATGCCAGTACATGTCTATGGGCCAAAGGAGTAAACAGAGGGATTTATCACATTACAAAGCTCGTGTTTACTACAAGCAAGATGAGAAGCAATTAATCTTCATGAACAGAAACAGAAAGGTTTCCGCGACCTTTTGCCCTCTTCTCTGTTGAGCTGAGAGAATGACAGAGGCAAACAGAGAAGACTGGAGTGAGAAAAAGAGGTGTACACACGCTTGTTGCACAACAATCGTAAGTCACACCACCAACTGTCAAAATGAAACTTTAGCTCTAAATTTAACTAGGGATAGGGCAACGGGATCTAGCCAGATGCTAGGCAGATGCCTGGTGTCGTCACTCTAACACAACTCTGATGTGCTTTATCAGTGTCCCATGTGGGCTGCCTGTCAAGCCAGCTGATCAGAAGCGCTTACTTATCTTAAACAAACAGGCCAGCAAGAACATCTGGAGTCACATCAGGGGAGAGAGAAAAAAATTATCGCCTTAGATTATAGTAAAGTCTATATGAATACTGTGAGTGTCAGCAGACACTATGAATGTTTGGCCACATTATTACATTGTTATTTCCAATGCGTGCCATCTGTCCCCCTCTACATTAGTGCTGAAAGGAGAGAGTGGCATGCCCTTGGTGGGTAAGTGAAGAGATAAAGCCACACGCATTGCTTGTGCGCAGATACACCAAGACGAGATACTCAATCTTGCCTTCAACATCTCCGACCGAAAGCTGCAGGAGTCATCTACCTTAAAAGCGTAGGGGTGAAACCCAACTCTGCTCCTTGCCCTATGCAGGCCAGGGCTGTCATGCAGCCATTGTGACATTATATGTCACATTAATGTGCCATTATTGCTGGTTCTCAAATGGCAGGCCAGCTAATGTCAGGGATCTTCTGGGGACCCCAGTGTCCCCTGAAGCCCTCCTTGACAGAGGAGCAATTTATCTGTCAGCATCCACCAGCACTTCATCGCCACCTAATCCTTGCGTTTGCCAGGGGCCACAAGTTTGCATGGAAAATAGTCATTGCCGTAGTGCTCCTAAATCCATCAAGTCGATGGTGCTAAAGGCACATGGAGGGTTGAGGCAGCAGCATACGCATTGAAAGACCGTAATCATCACTGACAGGTGTAGACAGGAATGAATACTGACAAACACTTAACACAATTATTGAGTGAAAGACTTAGTTCTGATGACATTGTGAAAATTGAGACGCCATACAACAAAAAAGGAAAGCAATGGTGCATTTGTAAATGGTAATATAAGAATATATGTGCAGAGCATGTTTGAGCTTCTAGAATCTGTTACACAGCTCCATGTACCAGTTGCTGAAGTTGTTGATATTGACTCACAATCCCAATTGTACCTGTATCCTGTTACTTATACTTTCTGACAGACTCTCTGTCTGACTGTTGTCTCTGATGTTAACTCAACCAGCAAGGGGACCACAAACCATTTCCTGCTCCTCTGAACCACCTCTGCCTTCAGTGTGCGTCAGTAGATGCAGCTGCACGGCACTGCGACCCTCCTTACTGCCAGTCTGATTATCCATAAGTGTCTGAGTGCAACAATGCATGAGTCATGATGAGCCAAAGGCATAAATAAATCTAGCCTTACACCAAGTGATTATCAAAAACTGTCATGTACCTTAGAAAATTTGGTTTGATTCAAGAATAATTTTAGGAGTGGAACAGAGATGGTCCAATTTCCCAGGAGGGTTTTAAGCCTGTGGCCACTCCCCACTCAGGGAAAGGGCTGCCTCCCTCGAACCATAGCTGGTCCCCTAGGGCTCACAAGTTAAGCTTCGGGTTACAACTGTGTGACAGAGTCCCGCTACTTCTGCTTTTCCTTGGACGCTTTATTATGCGTGCATGTGTGTTCAAGTGTGCATGAGTGAATGAAGATGTGTAACCACTAGTGCAAGAAGGGACTCTGCTGTCCACAGAAAAATCCCTGGGAGACATTGCTTGGTCGCTGGGAAACTATACAACAAGTCTCAGTAGTCACAGTTGTGTAAAAGTGATAGTAATCAGTGCAGCAACTCTTTGAACACATTGTCGTGGGATGTTTTGAGCAAGGTATACTCCCTGCCACTTGCCTCAACAGCACACTGAGTAGACAGGAGAAAAGAGAGAAATAAACAGGAAGAGGAGGTAGGGGGAGGGCCAAGGTTTGGTGAAGTGGGGGATGGGCTATCCTGGTTCAGCAAAGTCTTTGGCCTCATGGGGTGGGGGTAAGGGATGTGTGACACTGGGTTTGAGTTAACCATCTGCACTGCTTTTCCAAAATAAATATGGTGCAAACACAATAAAAAAAAAATAACACACCTTTGACCATTTGCCCAAACAAATGTTACTACGTCACCGCTGAAACCAAAAATAATTTCAAACGTATGCTCTTACTTTATAAACAAATCTCCAAAGAAACACAATAATTCGCTCTCACACAAAAGAGGACTCTAGTTTGATGGCAGCAATGATGAACCCATTTCTGCTACGGAGCATTATCGTTAAACTAGAGTAAAAGCCATCAATCTCAAAAATAAAGTCATTTCGTATACCTAATTGAACTATAAATACATTTAAAACTGTTACGGGAATATTTATACCACAGCCAGACTGCCATCAAACCAGAGGAAAAGGTGCCTGTCTTGAGTTGAGGAAGGTGCATCTTTCCCCCTCACCATTTGTAATTGATCCCGGTGAAACTGGTCTCCTATCAGCTGGAGCTTCTGGCCAATGCATGCCTCCATGCTGCGTGCCCCCGGCTGCTGCTGGGGCAGCTGTTCCATTTCGCTTCGCTCCTCTTCGTTTGTTTCCTGATCCCCAACGAACTCAAAGTGTGCCGGGAAGTGCAATCGAAAACCTGCGTTGCCTGTTGAGTGTCAAGGCCAGTTCTTTGTTATTTTTAAACAACAAAAGCGTGCAGGTCTGTTTCGGTTACTTAACAGGTACACAGAGCAGCAAAGTACTGCTGGAGAATAGTTGGATATATATTGCTTAGCATCAAGGTTCACAGCTTCTGTGTTTACAGTTTAAACAATTGCTCTTAGTGAGTTTACAGTGCCAAAACTCAAACATATGTGATATGAAACACCTGAGGTCAGTTGCAGTAGTTTATTGAGCTCCTCTGCAATGATTGCTTTTATATGGCACTGTTCTAACTTTGCTGATAATCAGTTCACTGGGTTGTTGCGGCTTACGCAAGTGAGCACTCCTGTCCTGTCCATTCACTCACAATGCCAGACTGGCGCCCTTTGAATAGCAAAGCAGCTGGGTACACTTCATACACACCATAAAGGCCGCTGTGATCACGACTATCAGGCGCCAGGAGTGAGATCAGCGCAGCAACATTGTTGCCTATTTCTCACAGTGGGCCTCATATTATAGTTTCATGCTTCCATTTTATAACACTGTCTGTCACACGCAAATCTTCCCTTTTCAATATGTCATCAGCCTCACCGAAGAAGGGTGGTCTTGGATCCTCTGCAATTCCACAGGACAGCATGCCATTAGTTGGTGCCAGGACAGGGCAAGATGTTTGTGTATCCTGGTCTTCACACTTTATTTCCCTGAATGTTGTGTGCCAGCAGTGGGGATCTGGCTCAAACACATCCTCCTCCTCATCGTCCATACGGCGCCACTGTAAGATGAGTACCTCCAAAACTGAAATCGACAGGGACAGATCATCATTCTCGTAGAATATGAGAGGTTTATCCAGCAGGGAGCAAACAAATCAAAGCTGCGCAAAGATTCCTTCACTCTTCCCAATGTTGTTAAACTTAGAAACGCCTGCTCTAATCCTGATCAAATAATCTCAGACATCGCTGTTAGAAGTTGTGTTCTTTGATTCTTGGAAGTCATTTCTTTAAAAAACAAACAGAAAAATACTAGTTTATACTATGCATTCCCCAAAATTGTTAAAATCAACAAAAACTTTGAGAGAAAATAAATCTCCAACAGTGCCTTCATTGTGGTAAAGAGCTCAACACGTATTTAGAAACCCTAACATTCATCTGAGTGATAAAGCCATAAAATTCACTATGGTTTAAAGGTTTGGCTGAGCTAAATTTGAATTAATGGGATTTTGGCCACTAAAGGCTCACTATCAGGTATGATGCTCTTGTCTGTGATGAGCAGTTGAATGGACGCAAGTTTCACCAACGTTATTACCATGCCAAAGCAAGAATCAGAGGTCAGTGTGATTATAAGTATAATATTAAAAAAATCAAAACAAGTAAAGCATTTTTAGAGCTGAATGAATACTATCTAGCAGAGCACTTGGGAATCTGTCCAGTCCTAGTGATGCATTGCACTCAACCCTGAAAGAATGAGGAGTTCACAGTTATTATAACACGGCTGAAATTTAGGTTGCCTCATCAGCTAATCCTCAGATCAACACTGGGTTGTAGTGCAGGGCTGGACAACTACCACACAACCAAATCAGGGTCCACAAAAATGGTAATGACAGTGTTTGAGGAAAAAAAGCAACAACCGTAAATCTCTCTCTGCTCTGGTCTGTAAACTCGCCAGAACCATGACAGGGAGTTTTCGATTCTTCATCCCACAAAGGCAGACCGGCTCGTCCCTAACGTGCACAGACCTCACGATACCCGGCGTGCCCTCGCAATAAACCTCCGCGTGTAAAAAAATAAATAAATAAATCAGACTTTATTTGGATAAACGTGGAGCAGGATTACCGAGGAGCTGAAGGGAGGACTGAAAGAAGGACAGAAAAAAATAAGAGAAAATGAGCTCTCCCCCAGCTATCCCCGGGCTACTCCTGGTAGAGCCAGACGGTGGCTCCCCCTGCCGCGCACGGTAACGACCGAAGTGAAAGGCGATACAGGAGACGGGGGAAAGAGGGGTGGAGGGGTCGTGGCTTTCCATCAGTCTCGCATCACTCGGACGGACTCAGTCGGAACAACAATGTTTGCAAAAGACAAAACACAACAACACAAAGGCAGTCTGACACACATAAATATCCGGATGATCAACAATTCACCTAAAACAACAATTCTTCGACAACTCTCGAACAACGCATCCCAAAATATCATTCAAACAACAACTTAAAAGCGGCTTCTAGTAAAATTGCACGGAACAGTAGAGATGTCCTGCTGAGAGGATGCGGGGGGGGGACGCCCGAGTCCATTCATCGTCGGACCCGGTCTCTCCTGTCGCCGCCGTGCGACGGACTTAGAAAACATTCCTTTAAATGAATAGAACTGCTCTATTAATAAGCACGCGGTGGAGACCAAGATCGAAACACGGGCGTTGCTGCTGTGTAGACGACAACAGAGCTGAGTTAAATGCTAAAAAATGCAGGCAGTTGTATTTTGAGATTTAAAGTTCACAGTTGTTAGCTTACCGCAATTATGGGCTTCCTGGTTGCGGTTGTTTCTGACGCGGGGTTAATGAGAAAAAAAAAGAGAGAGGGACCAATAGGTCAATATCCCACCGGTTCAACCGAGTTCGTGCCGTATCCGCACCGCCGCTCCTTCCAATCTGTTGGGAGGAAAGTGCTTCAAGACCGACTTGGTGTCTTAGACATCAGTCCAGAGGTGGCGACACCGCCGCCGGGGCGCGGCGCTCACCATTGGTAAATAAACCTCCTTAAAGACCCGCGACTCTTCTCTCGTCGGTTGTGCTGCGTCAGGACGGCCGCAGTGCGCGTCCCTTTAAATGTCAGTCAAAGCCCGTCGTTGTGACCAATAGCGGAGTTTGTTTTTGTCCCGCCTCCTCCTGCGCGTATTCAGACACGTGGATGGGAATTTCCCGGGTAGCGTGAGGCCATTTCCACGCCCACTCTCTGCATGTGTGACCAGAAAAGTGTGCAAGTGTGTTGCGGTAACACACTGGCACTGTGCCGGTCTAGTGCACGTTAAAGACATAACTTGGTCAATGGCAAACATCTTTACCCACGATCACTTAATTAGACACGTTTCGTGCTATTTTCGATAGATTCTTTAAAAACTGTCAACCACCGGCATGTAAAAAAACATGTTGAGAACACGTCATACACAAAACTGTGTCCTGCTGCAGGTCACAGCTTTTTATTTAAATAAAGACAGATTGATGACTAAAAATAAAAGATACTTAATCTATTATATGAAGAATGGAAGATGGTTCAAAGTAGTAGATGATCCAAATCAAATATGCAGTCTTTGTATACAATTCACTGATAAGTACATTTATACTTTTGTTTTGCAGCTCTTTGTATTGCTCTCTAATATTACTTTGACAGCAATGTTATATCTTTTAGTTTTCCATCTGTGAGGCAAGAAGTGGCTTTGCATGGCATAGCAGTTGGAGGGTGTGTGTTTTTTGATCGACCCCATCCCCTCAGGGCAATCATTGATCAATAAACCTTTAGACAGCTGCTGAGGCTGACCCCCACATTCTCTCACAGATTATCACTTTCTTTCCTTCTCTATTCTTGTGATTCGGCTCTGGTGTCCAACTACTGAGATGTGTGAGAAGTCATGGATCCCCTTCCTCTGCCCTGAGAGGTGGGAATGCTGTGTTGAAGAGGGGATTCCCTTTGATATTGAATGCCTGATCATTTATCAATTCAAGATCCCCTTTTTGAAAGGTCACAACTGCACCCAAGTGCTCAACATGTTCCAAAACACTGCAATGTACATTTCTGAAGGAAGAGAACTCAGATATTCTTATCGAAGTTTATAGAACTCAGTGCCTCGATGAATGGCTAAAATAAAATGTGTATGATAAACCGAAACATATAGTATTGATTTTGACATGTATATTTTCTGAAAGCAAACTAAGTTACTTATTTAGATGGATAAGCTCATGATGCCTTAGCTTGTGGGAACAGAGGCAGGGATCATTGAGGCCATAAGATAACTTTTGCAGGGAAATATGAACATATGAGCACAGATGAATTTAGGTAGCCTAATATCTCTATTTACATGCTTTAATCTTACATATAAAACATGATCTGTGCCTTTCTGTAAATGCCACCATTGTGTCGATGACAGAAACATTTCCACAAAGAACACTTTTACATTGCATCCGGACAAACCACTCACTGTACTGAGAAGAAATACAAATGGGAAATGCTGCCTGTATGTTTGCGTTACTATACTTGAATTATGTTAGCACCGTGGATTCACAAAATGCTCATATAGAGATGCTTGACAGTGCTTGGAGAGAGGACGCAGGCATCAGTTTATGTTACATCAGAGAACGGTTGATGTGAGGCATCACTTGCACACCCACCCAAACTTGCAGAAACTAGTATGTACTATACACAAACACACATGGGTGCACAATCACATGCCCTACTTCCTCTTTACCCTCACAATCACAATCACAATTTCACTCTTAATATCTCATCCTGTATATACAGTACATGTGCACATACATAAAGAAAAAGAAATCACACACACAAGTTGTTTCCCATCAAAACACTCCCAGCATGTGAATCCTGCCTCGAATCTGAAAACTGGGGCTTTCATTTGCTCTAGCTGGTCATGTTCCATGGCAACCGCATCCTGATAGACTGCTAGTTATGTGAGACAAGAGAGGCACTCCGACCCAACGGTAGAGATCATACATGAAGAGTGATCCAATAACAAAAAGGGTCTTGCTTCTCTGATCTTTCTGATTCGCCTCCACCTTGAGCTTCAGAAAGCCTGAAAAACACTCACTTTTCTCCAAGCCACAACGAACACTTCATCTGAGCCATGGAACTGAGAGGATCGAAACTAGCCACCTTTGTATTCCTGTCTGCTCATCAGCTCCTCCTTGTTCTAAACTGTTGGGTAAATGGGTTGACTGGCCTTAAGTATTTAAGACATAACAAAGCTTTTTATCAATTGTCCTCATGCAATTTTTTACCCTGTGATCAAAACATCATCTTAGAAACGTTAAAAATACCATACCAGAGGTTTGGATATGATGGAGGAATCTGTCAATCCTTTTTTTTTGTAAAATATTTCTCAAAAGTTGATATCATCATTGTTTTACATTCTTTCTTTCTTTCTTTCTTTCTTTCTTTCTTTCTTTCTTTCTTTCTTTCTTTCTTTCTTTCTTTCTTTCTCTCCTTCCCTCCAATATCCATATGACATGTTCTATATCAATGAGCCTTATTCTACTTTTTTGGTGGGGATGGGATGGGTCAGGGGTATTTTGCTGCTACAACTCTCAGTATACTCGCTACTGTGACAAATTTGCAGCTGAAAGTAAAACAAACACACTATTTACCCAGATTCAGTTTCTCGGAGTGGGATTTGGTTTACCAAATTTGAAGCACACTTTTGAAATGTTCCAAAACTTGCTGTGGGTGCATTTCCATCAACTGGTTCATTATTCCTTCCTGCAGATCATATCAGACATGTGAGCAAAATGTTCATCCTCTCAGAACATATTTTGAAAAGGATGTTTCCATCCCCAACTAAAGGCATGAATAATTTTTTTTCTGTGAAAGCCAACTCCACCTCAAGCAAGTACAAGAACGATTTGGTAACTGTGAGAGGATGTTTTATGCTTTTCCCAAAGAGATTTTCCAAAGTGATGATACGAAACCAAGTAGATTAGAGAGGCATCTGTTGTAATATGCTGTTGATGGTTTCCCCCATCAGAGTTTTTAAACAATTGCTCTTTTTGAAACATTTTTAAACAAAAATCTAAATCCTCTTCTTCAATGCAGCCAACATACATTATCTAAAATCTGCCAAAATTAGTCCAGGAATTCTAGCATCCCCCGCGACCCTGAGTGCAGGATAAGCGTCAGAAGATGGATGGATGGATGAATTTAAAATCCACAGGTGCTACATTAACAGTTTAACCTTTTAAATCATGCCACCTGACTCCAAATGACTTTATGAAACAAACCATGAAACCATGGTAACGATGTCACTGTGCAGCTCATAGATTAGTCGTGAATATTTCATTGTTCTGTCAACTCAGTTCATGAAGGTCCTCTTATGTAGGATGAGAGGAAAAATGAGACTTGAAACTTCACTGGAATCTTAACTTGGCCTATATATTTTGACCCTCATTGAAGGGATGACCGTTTGATCTTCTCTGCATGCGACTTCTGCTGCAGCAGATGATGTGCATTCAACAGTTCACACGCTGCAGGTGATGCTTTCATGTCAGGCTAGAATAATCAAAAGATTTTTCAAGGGCTTCTCTTGATATTTTGGTTATCACCATCTTGTAGGCAGAACTCCGTGCTTCACTTAATGAGAATGACCTGTATGTCAAGCTCTAAGGGTGATTCCTTCAACAATATAATGGTGCATGGCTGTATGTAATAAGCATACATAAGAAGTTATGATTAGATAAATATATGGAAGCCAACTAATTATCTGTCTTTGACAAAGGCAGACTGATCATTATTCTCTGCATATTGAAGCCAAGGATCCTCAAAGCTGTTGTATCCTAACCGCTGTGCACATGACTGTGAAGCGCTCTGAAGTGAGGCAGCACAGCAGTATCCAAAGCCATCCAGACAAGAGGCAGAGGATAAAGACTTGGAAAGCAACTGTCATGAATGAGTCAGTCTCAAATCAGGAATATGACAATCTAAAGACCCTCCAAAAACTCCCCACACCCCTTCAAGTGTGCACAAAGGGCTTTTCTCTACCATTGGAGGCGCCACAGTGTTCGTTCACCCCTTTGAAAAGCTAATATTATTTTCAACAGGATTTCATCACGCTTTTCACATCAAATCCCCCCCATGTAATGTTAATGTACATCAAATAAATATATAAAAAAAAAAAAAAGCTTAATAAAGCTGATTAAAATCAGCCCTCTGGCTTTCACAGCATGACAGAACCCCTATGGATTAATTCAGATCTATTTATTTGCTACTACATTAAGAGTGGTTGGTTCAACGGTTGCATGCTGCATGCTGCATAAAGTTCCACCTTTTTAAAGGCCTGCATACTCTGTGTGGAAAAGCACCATTAATGGCATCCATCATCACCAACTAATTACGCTGCATGTGGGCCAGAATGGCTCAGGTTTCTGTTTTGGGCAGCAGCCACCAAACACTTAGCATTTATATTTAATCACACTTCATTATTCGTCAACAGTTTAGGAGGAAGACAGACACCTTACCTGATATGGCAGACATGACATGCTCCCACAGACATGGTCAACACACAGAGAGAAAACTCACAGTCACACAGAAACACAAACACACACAGGCACACAGAATGTCACTTGTGAAGACAAACGGCAACAACATATACCCGACCCCTGACAATCGGTGTTTGGGAAAAGGTCTCAGATGCTGCGCTTGAAGTACCTAACCCCTTTGATGCAAGGTCCCCTTGCATCAAAGGGGTTAGGTACTGAGAAAGCTGAGAAAGCACAGAATCCTGATTCTGTGCTTTCTCAGCAATTTTGCCTTTTCAAGTGTGATTCTTCCCTTTCTGCCTCTTCTGGTTCAAAAAACACCAAAAGCAAACAGTGGCTAATCCTTTATCCTCACAATAACTGCTGGTTTGTTCCCGTGTTATCAGCTTAGTGTCATCATGATGTCACCCTCTTCAGGTGTAAGCAGTCTGATGTTGGACATCAAATATGACTTTGGTTTATCCAGGCCACCTGTCCCTGTTATTTTCATGCAGGTGAAATGGAATCTACTGACTCATGCTGTTTGCTTGTCAGGCACAAGAGGCAGTTTCATGACAATTAGTCAGTGTCAGGTTGGTGTTTTGATTTGGCAGTGAGCTTGTGTCTGCATGAATGTTCATCAGGTGCTTCATTTGCCTTTATCTTTACACAAGTAAAACTTTGCTGGTGCAGACAGAGGAGGAAGTCACTTGAGTACCTTAATACACTGAATACACATATATTCCCATATCTTTTACCTGCTCTCTTTCAGCAAATGCTTCCCCCAAAGGAAATTTTCAACATTTGTTTGTGTATGAAATACAATCATTTGCTTTTCTTGATGAGTTTTGTGTGAATGTGGTTCCGAAGCAGGCAGATCAGCATCATTAAAAATGTTGCATTCACCTCACTGGCTCAGAAATCCAGGTTGCAATTGGGCAGGTTACAGTCAATGTCTTCTTTTTATAATCAGTAAAAGCTGTGAACCAATAGAAGAAAAATAAAAGAAAAAAAAACTTAAACTGTCAAACCACAATGTGAAACTTTATTTTTTTCACCCCTATGCACAGATTAAAAGCCCATTGCCTTGGAGTAATTCCCTTATTCACTGCCATGCTGGATTTGTTTGATCTGCAAGTTAGTGTTCTGGCTGCTGTGCTGCTTAAAGTCCTTACAAAAATTGATCTGTGCAATTTGTAAGTATCAATGGTAAGGGTGATTATCCATTGTTCATTCATCAATTTCTAGCTCTGTGGCAAGCTTAGATTGATGCTCCTAAAAGATGCAGGATTTGCGAAACAAAAATTTCGTCACAACCCTGTTTTTCAAAGCAGTGGATAAAAATGTAAAGCTAGCTAATCGGGATGATGTCTTCGTTCATGTTTTTATGCAGCATTACATTTTGTCACTGTCAGAAAACCATGGTTAGAAAAAAATGTCATGAAATGCATTAAAATACTAGAATTGATTGCCTTTTGTGTGTTTTCAGCAGTCTGGCACACTCTATTCAGCGCCTATATGTGGTTGTAGATGTGTAAACAAATCATTTAGGAGTTATTTGACCCCCTGTGTGAGGACAAGCAATCAGTGTGTATGACCTCAGACCCTGCCGTCTCTAATTTCTCATCACGGACGAAAAGGCCAAGTCATCACCGAGAACATTCTTTTAGCAAGCAAACTCACAAAATCAGGAGTCAGTTGTAAACCTATATGTCTATATATTCACAGTATAAAAAGACATATTCATCATCAGCAAGAATACCATTACAATAGTTTAGTTGTATTGACTAATAGAGGCCTGTCTCATGAAATATTTTTGTCTTCTAACTGCCCCTGCTGAAATAAAAGAGAATTAAAAATAAAAAAGGAACATGTGATGGAAAGTTTGTAATGGAATATGTTGAAGGTGTCATAAGCTTTGATCATGAATTATAAATTTAAGTAAAGTAGTTTGGTAGAAAATCAATCATTCAAACCTAATGTGATATGGAGTCTGCATTAGCTGCAGGGAACATCATATATGAACCCACTGATGCTCCTTAATGTATATTTCATTAAAAATTTACACTTTGTTCACAAGGACCTGGAGATGTGTCAAGTCATAAATGTGTGTATATGTCTGTGTGTATATCTGTTTAGGTGGGAGTCACCACGTCCACTGTCTAGCCATTGCTTAAGATGTGTAAAGGACAGGAGGGGTCACAAGTGTGTAGTGACCTCCAGGCAGTGTTACGTGAACCCCTCATGGACCATGATGATGTCAGATTGCCTAATCCGAGGAAAACAAAGGTGCTGTCAGCCAGGCTGCACAGGTTCTCTGCAACGGCAACGGCACCAACCTGGGAGAATTTCAGCCACAGAGTGCATGCAGTGGTCCACTTATTGGATATTGATGGAAAGATACCTGGCTTTTACACAACAGATAATGGTCTTTAAGTGTCCACTAGTGAAAATGGACTATGTGTTTTCATGGGTGTACATTATTTGCTTATTTAAATAGTACATACTCATTAGGATTCTCCTATGTGCTTGTCATAAGTGCTTCAGAAGATTGGTCTCTGAGTGTCAAATAACAATCAATGCCTATCTTCAAATGCAGCTGAAGAGCAGATGTAAAGTAAGAAATGTATTTAGCAATAGTGTTTGACTGAATTAACAAAGAAGTAAAGTGTTTACTCACACAAATGTATTTGTTAAATTCAAAGATGATATGTATAGGGTGGCAGAAAAACTGATGATTTCTCAGCTTTGTTTGACCAGTTTTTGAGCATCATGTTCTCCACTAATTGAAAGGTGAAAAATTAAAAGAGATGTATTCTTCGCTGGCAATTTGTTTTGCCAAGATAATAATTTGCCAAATAAAACAAGAGAAGGTTTCCAAACAGTTCGATGCATAAAATGAATGAGTATTGTAAATTATATTCATTCATAAGTCTTTCTGCTTAAAAGGCATTGTGAATATTGTTTGTTTCATTTTGATATATTACAATGTGTTCATACAACCTTGATTGTTATTTTGGGTTGTTGTGAATACCCAGTCTTCATTGTAAAGTTCAACCAGATTTGAAAATGTAGTAAAGCAGTTATCATCAGGCGTAAACCTGTTTTCACCTTGGTCTTGAGCTGATTACTCATTCTGTATCAAATAGAGTAAGTTTAATAATTATGTCATTAGCATCTCTCAGCCAAGATAAACTAAATAAGATGTAGAAAGAAGAAATGAGATGTGACAGTGAAACTGAGCCCGCCAGCACTTGACCACATTCCATACTGACTCCCCCATGAGGAATCCCTTTGAATTTTGCTGTTATCCGCCCCTCAATCAATACGTGGTACAGCACTGATAAAAGAACACAGCTCACACCTAAGTACACCCCTGCCACAAGCAGAGGGATAGCCATAAAATGTCAATTATTAATAGAGGGGAAAGGTCCCCTTTCAAGTGGGTGAGCTTGGATAATGAAAATCTAACAAAATCCATCATCCATGAATAACACCCTAAAGGTCTTTAAATCCTTTGAAAATATTAAGACTGTGCATGTCAGACAAACCCTATTGCTATGTGTAGGCAATGCCCAAATGAGAAATATATAGTTTTGAAAGTCAACAAAAGATGTAATCTGCCTGCAACTTTCATCCAACTACGCTCTGCAGCTGGGTTGAGCCCCTGACCCTTACCTCTACATAACCCCGATACCCGTCTAAGCCAAAGTATGGGAGGATGCAATTGGACACTACATATCTCACAGTGGTTCTTGATCAATATTTCTCTCCTACAGGTACATGTTTTTTTTTATATTTTCTTTCAACCAGGCATTACATTTTTCAGGGTTAGCTTTACTGACGTTTGAGATTCACATCCTTTGTTTCAGCCTGTCAAAAATCACGATTTAACGATTAAAATGCCTGTGCTAATTAGAGGAAAGTGAGAAATAGGGATTGCACTCAGAGCCTTCCCACTGTAACTGAAGAATGCAAACCTCAGTCTTACATATCCCTATGTAGCTACAATTTGAAATATTAATGAAAAAAGAGTCAAGATATGGATTAACATGCATATTTAATGTTCACGTTCCCATTTGGCAAAGAAATGTAATAAAAAAAACATCTCCGTTCTTAGAATTCCTCTTTGCTCTTTCACTTTGCCCATAGGCAACAGCTTGCAGTTTCCTCTATGTTATGATAAAAAAACAAAAAAAAAACGTAATCGCTAATGAACCTGTGTGAGGATTTCTGGGATATTCTTTCCCACAAAGTTCACATGAAGGGAGATTTATTGATTTCTCAGCCTGAACACATCAGATGTGAAGTTTTCGATCTCCTCCCACCTTGGTCCTCCAAGCCCCCTACCTAGTCTGTGGTATATAAATTCCCTTATTTCTATCCAACTAGCAGAATGGAACTAACTTGTAATATCCTGCTGTTTTTCCTCCTCTCACTCATGTTTTTCACATATTACTTTATTCATTTTACAGAAAGAAAAAGCATCTCTATTGTCATATTCAGTTATATATACAGCACAACATCAGCAAACTTTGACCATTGCATTTAACCAATCATGGATGAACAATGAGCAGAACGTAGCTACTACTAACCAGTGCCAGTGGTACAGTGTCTTGCTCAACAACACTTCGACCGTCTGGGAAGAGCATGGGAATTGAACCAGAAATATTTGGTTTCAAGGACAACCACTGCTAGCCTCTGAGCTACACCAGATCGGAAGAGCA
>CAAKHD010013478.1:50254-128411 GCA_901007705.1 Fistularia tabacaria
CGCTCTTCCGATCTGAACGTAGCTACTACTAACCAGTGCCAGTGGTACAGTGTCTTGCTCAACAACACTTCGACCGTCTGGGAGGAGCATGGGAATTGAACCAGAAATATTTGGTTTCAAGGACAACCACTGCTAGCCTCTGAGCTACACCGTTTAACAACTATAAAGATACGTTATGAAGTATACAGCTGCAAGGTTGATTTAAAGGACTTGATGTTACAATCCCTAGTGTTTGCACCATTTTTAATTAGGGGGTCGCCAAGGAATGGCTTCTACATGACTATACCAGTGGGACACATCATCAGTTGTGTACCTCCGCATCACAGAGTGTTTTGGCCACTTATCACTATACACCCTCCGCTGAGGCAGGCCCATCACATGTTGATCAAGCCTGGATGTGTGTCCCGAGGTGAGCTGTGTGCCCCAGCAGCCCAGGTGGTGTCACTCCTCTTCAGCCACAGCCAATGGTTCATTCTTTCAGTGGTGTTGGCCAGTTATTTAATAGCTTGCCTGTGTGCCTGTCCCCTGATTCCAACCTCCCTAAAGAGCCATGCAGTTGAACTAGCTATAAAGCCCCTGCAACCACCTCCACTGGACGCATCCTTATCCTCCAGCCTCTGTCCGTCTCAGCTGGCAAGTTCGAATAGCACAACATCTTGCGTTCGTACGCTTCTTCGATGGCGTCCTCCCAGGGAACTGTCAGCTCTATGATGTAGGCGAGTTGGCAGGACTTAGACCAGAGGACGATGTCTGGTCGCAGGGTTGTTTTTAGTATCTCTGGAGGGAAAGCGAGCCTCTGATCTAAGTCAACTCGCATCTGCCAGTCCCTGGCTGGATTCAGTGGGATCAGATCAGATTTTGAGAGCTCAACCCTTAGCTTGTCCCCTTCCCGAACAAACACTGAGTTGTGTCAGTGCACATTCTGGTTGTTGAAGGGCTGGGGTTTGATAGATACCCTTTTGCCCTCAAGTTTATCAGCCAGGCACTTGAGGACCTGGTTGTGTCTCCAAGTGTATCTCCCTTGAGTGAGGCTGGTTCTGCAGCCAACCAGAATGTGCTTGAGTTTTGCAGGGGTGGTACACAGGGGGGCAAGATGGGTCCTTTCCAAGCCATAGCTGCAGATTTGTGGGAGAGGGCAGCACATCATACGTAGCTCGGATGATGAAACTCAGCCCGCTGGATTCCATGTTCCAGAGCTCGCTCCATGTGAGTTTTTTCCTCTCACCCACTCCCACCTCATCCAGCGGCCCTGCTTGGCTTGTTCTACGTTACAGCTTTGGTTTGATGCTCAGTTGCAGATGCCTTCTGCCAGAGAGGTGTTAAAATTAGGTCTGAGAATACATTAATGTAAAGCTGGTATACTTCACAAGTTCCAAAACATTTAAAACCCAACAAGCAATCCCAGAGGCAATGATCCCATCATGATAATATACTATTGCTATTCAACCTGTTCATGAATTTAGAGGGATTCATAAAATAAAACACATTTTAATTGGTATTTGTGAAACTATCAGTGCGTTTACAACTGGAAGGTAGTGGGTGGTGACCTGTGTCTCAGCGGGGGAGTGTGGGGTCTCTCCCCACAAACCTCCTGGCTTGCCTAATCTGCTGCTTTTGTTAGGCTAATGTGCGACTCTTGGGTTTCTGGCCTTGCGCAGCAGGGGTCTTCCTGCCACCTGCGGTGGAGGACAGCCCGGGAATGACCACATACATGCTTTCAAAGGGAACTCTTTATGGTCAAGCTAGAGAGAAGCAATAGCATTCCAGAAGGACTGCAGTATTCCTTTATTCAAAAACAGCAGAAACTTAGTCACACATTTATAGCACTGAAGTTAATTGAATAAACGTGGGGAAACTCAAAGTCTAAGAAATTACACTTTTTTTTTGTTCATTGTTAGATGGGTAGAGTTCTGTGAGTGTAAAAAAGTTCACTCATTTGTAAAAGTGTGAAAGGTCACTAATTTGTTTTTCATTTTATAACATCTATAAGTCACTTTACTGACCCTTTGATTTCCAGTGTCGTCATTTTGATTGACACAGTGCAAAATGTGAAAACACAACATACAACACAAAAGCAAACAGATTTGTAATGTTTACAGTAGATATGTAGAGAACAAAATTCAATCAAAATATACACAAATTACAAATTCAAAATATAAAGCTTGTGCCCTGTGTGTGTTGCTGGTGTTGAGGGGCTCTTTGTATCCATCGGTCAATGGGCAAGTTAGTTTAGAGGCCTCCATAAAACACAATATGGTGGGTAAAGGTGGTTTACTGGCCTGAGCAGTTGTTAAAATCAAATTATCATGTTTGACTGCAGCATGATACTGAGTCTAAGGCTACAGTCTGAATGGGCCATAAGTCAATTGTGTGGAAAGGAAATGCTGATTGTATTTTTTTAACACTGACTAAAGCCCAATGCAGAATGCTGCTTTTTGTTTTGTTTTGTTTTGTTTTGTTTTGTTTTGTTTTGTTTTGTTTTGTTTTGTTTTGTTTTGTTTTGTTTTGTTTTGTTTTGTTTTGTTTTGTTTTGTTTTGTTTTGTTTTGTTTTGTTTTGTTTTGTTTTGTTTTGTTTTGTTTTGTTTTGGTTTGGTTTTTGGTCAAGTGTCATTTTTTTTCAAGTTGCCAAGATTAGATTTGTCCTTATATGTGCGGCATATATTGCAGTATTTAATGATGAAATTAAAACTAAGAGTCAAACACAAGAAATAAACCCAGGGGGTGAGGGGGGAAAGCCAGGAGTGCAGACAAATAAGTTGGATGCATTTCGGACAATCTGCAGACTCAGTCCCTCTACACAAAAAGAATGATGTCATGCTGCCTCCTGCATGGCAGCAGTGGCAATTCCAGATCGGCATTACTATTTTGAGCAAATGTTTTGTGGAAAAGGGAAAGAAAACAGACACAGATACTTTATGACAAAGGCTATAATTGTAAGTCTCCCTTTCTTTCTGAAGGAAATATCAATTTTGCCTACACACACACACACACACGCACACGAACACTCACACTCACACTCACACTCACACTCACACACACACACACACACACATATATATTAATATATACAGTACATATTTATATGTATATATACGTACACACACTGACACATATACATATGTAATATAATTCAGGCTGGATCTTAGGGCATTTTGGAAATTACATATCGTTCTTCTAAAAAGTCAATCTATCTGACTATCTGAACAATCTCCAGTCCTCCCTCTCCAACTACATGCGTACCAGTGAGGCCTCCCCACCCAAGAGCTGAAGTACGATAAGCTGACCATCATTTCACCTTTCACTCCCTGTTTGTCACTACTTCTCCCTCTGCTCCCTTTTAACCCTCTTCGATGGCTTACCATCTACATTCATCTACATCTACATTATCATAATTCACACAGATCTCAATAGGGATCACTTTTAAAACCTTGACAGTAATCGTGTAAGAACAAAATAACAAAGTCCAGTGGCAGAAAACACCTCATCAGTTTCTCTTTTGTTTTTTCTTAAACAGCAAGAGCGACAATTTTTGTGTTTTTAATTGACTTTTTTTCTTGCAAATTTAACCGGAAAATTTCCGATCAAAATGGTGACGCAGGGGTTGCAGTCATTCAAGGTTTGTTTGTTACTTTCCACTGCTTTGGCACGATGACAAGACCACATTATTTTTCATGTAGCCCGTAACTGAACTCCCCAGTTTTACTATTACTGAAAGCTTTGTATTGTATTTGATAAACAAATGCTCAACCAAAGCTGTCCTGAGAACTAGGGCCCTTTCAGTAAGCGAATGGTGTAGTCCATTGGAAGTTCAGCTGTTTACAATGGCTGCCCAGAATGCTCATGACTCAGATATCCATGTTTGCAATATAATATTGGGGGGGGTTCTTTGACAGATCATCTGCCAAAAATAGGTCACCCAAACAAGAAAAGCACTAGGGGTATGTAAAGCTAACAGAACTTGTTTTTGCAGTAGCCAAAACATAGATCACATTGGAACATTAGCCACGCTGATGGTAATTTACTTGATGATAATGTTAACTTGCTGTGGTTGAAAAAAGATGATTTCTTGTTTGTTTTTACAATCGCAAGTGGCTCTACACACGCTGAGGTGACCTTGACTGAGCCTTAGGTAATTCTAGGATTGTGAAGAATGCATTTCTGCCAATGACATGAAAGATCCATGTCACTCTGTGTTTGTCCTTATTGTTTGTTTTGTTGGTGGAGGTCTTGGAGACACAGCACTGGTCAATATAGGATTCCACCTGTGTTCTTGTAAAAGAGAGGTGATTAAAAATTAATGTGAGAAATTCTACCGCCTGTCATTTTCTTTTGCCATCCAGATTGTTCACTGTATCACTTGGTTTAAGAAGCACATTAAGTGGCTAATGTGAGGTTAATATAGGGGGATGTTATAGATATAATACAAATAATATAGTTTAAAACTACAGCACATTGACAGAGAACATTTCAAAAGGATAAAACAAGTATGGAACAAGAGTTCAGTATCATATTTATTATTTGCAGTAAAAGTAGATATAGAAGTAGAAGAAATAGTTAATAGTACCAGAAATAGTAGTAGTACTAATGTTGGGATCCGGCTGCTGCTTGATGAGCAGCGGCCATGCAGGAGTGAGCTCCAGCAGGTGCGATTCATTGAGCCTCGTCGGGCTGATCATAAGAGGAGCTGTTTTTTTTTTGTTTTTTTTTTTTCCCCTTCTGGGCCAGATTGTTGTGTCTCATGGCATGCAGCGCCCAGTGAGGGCCCACGTCTCGTCTTCGTCCCTGCAAGTCCCTTACTCCTCCTCCTCCTCCTCCTCCTCCCTTCGGGTCTCCTTCGGATGCCAGCGGCGTCCTTCCTGGCCCCCCCGGACCAACCTTACCTCTCAGAGTCCCTCGGCTCCAGAGACAGCGCGGACCCAGCACGGCCCTCACTTTCTGAATAAACCCTTAAATACCTTATACCCTGGGAGTGTTCATGCATATGGGTCAGATCTCTGCAAAAATATCATGACATGTAGTTGTGGTAGTGTTACATTGCTTGCTAGTTGAATGATATAATGTAAACGTGTTGTAGAAACATGCTTTATTTCTTTTATATCGTACATATGGAAGGCTTCAAGAGAAACCAAAACCGGACATAACACACCTTCTGAGTTAATAAATTAATATACATTTCAACTGTATTCTGTCTTCAATCTGGGCAATTGCTTATATACCCAAAAAAGAGTCAAGTGGGATTTTAACTAATGAATGCCTGTGAAGTGAAATATTTTTTCCCAGATACATAGCTGTATGGGCAGTAAACTCAGAATTCATTCATTCATGGGATTCACTCTGAACTGGTCACCAGTCGGTAGACACAAACAACCATTCACTCCCTCATTGACTCATCTGGGTAATTTGGGATCTCCAATTAGCTTACTACAGGTTTTGCTGGAGGAGGAAAACCGAAGAGCCCGGGAAGAACCCATGCAGATACGGGGAGAACGAACAAATCCCACATAGACAGGCCCCTTGACGTGATCCAACCCCAAACCTTTCTTGCCATGGAGCTGAAGCGCCAACCACTGCGCCACCATGCCGCCCACTCAGGATTCACTGCAATTATGGTTTTATGTGGTGACATGATAAGCGAGGTAAACAAGGCTTCATGCACAGCTAGTGGTTTGGTGAAGATTCTCATTCACCAAAGGAGGGATATACTTTGATGTGTTGGTGTTGTACATTTCTAAGAGTGCTTGATATTTTGCTGTATAGCCACTGTCCTCACAAGCCTCAGACAGTATTAAACTAGTGCTTTTATTTTGTTATATCTCATACTCTGAATCACAAGGCGAACCTTATTCCTCCCTTCCCCAATCTCCCTTCATTTGCTTACACTTTGATCAAAAGATCCAACCTAATAGTAAGACATGAGTTGAAGGGTGGTCATATATGTAAGGACTGTGTGGATGAGGTCACCAAGCAAAGACATAGTTGCTGCATCTCAAAGTACCACCACCAATTGGAATGACAGGATGGGTCATATCTCACCAAGGCTAAGAACTTAATCTTCTCAACTGAATTGACTCAGACAATATTTTATAGCTGGTGGATATAAATATTGACACATGTATCAAGATGTATACGAGACGATTAGTAACATGAGGCCACCCTACGTGTATGGATGGCAGATGATCAGCTTACCTTCGTGAACAAAGTTCATGAACCGGCTTGACACACTGAAGGATTTTGGTGTGTTGTGTTTTTCCAATGAGTTTCAGTATCATGACTAATTGTCTAGCCAGTTTCTAGCAAGGTTCTCAACTGGCAAGATGAAATCGCACCAGCATTTGTGTACCGTGGCCAGACGGACACCCAGGTTCATCAGGGAAGCTCCAACCACACAATTCAACTGCAGCCCTATGTTGCTCATGGTGGGTAAAAGCAGAGCTATGGCATGAAGGCTGAGACTCCATTAAGGGCCATCAAATATTCATCTGCCATACGGCACCAAGCCCTTGGCTCTCTCCCAGAGCATCTTGGAACAATTCACCAAGAAATCTGCTGCTGAAAACAACAACGCAGACTGCCTTGCAGTCTAAAAAACAGCTTTAATTATCTCTGACCTCGGCGGAAAATACTGACTAATTCAACACTGAATGCTGGCATAGCTACGAGCAGTGCAGAAACTTCACTTATTACATTGAACATTCCAACTGACAAACCAGCAAAGGTATCCAAGTTACCCTGGTCACATTATCCGGTGATGAGACCACATGACCTTAATGAGGGAGATAATGACATCACCAGACTGACCCGATTGTTACATACAAACTGTCAATAAAAACTCAATTAATGAACCCAACCAGGTCTATCCAGGCTGCAGTTGAGGCTTAAACAGGTTTAGTGCTACTGGTGTTGCAGTAAGTGCCCTAGCGGGCCGGCTGTAACAGCATTAGCAACCTGTTAACAACTATAAGGAGCTCAAGTTTTTCCTCAAAAGGCTCTGTCCATCAATTTATGGTCCATTGGCCTTCCACTGTCTGTGCTAAATGTTTATAGCCTTTGTTTGTATAGCCTAAATGTGTATGTTTTGTTTCATTTTGACACCACATAAATTCTTGATGCCTTTACACATTCTTCTTTGTAAGTCAGCAAGACTGTTGTCCAAAAATCACATCATTTTCCAGATATGTCTGCAATTCTCAGGGCACTACCGAGCAGGTATTTTTGACATGTGATGTGAGAAGTGTAGCCTCTTTTTTATTTATGTTGGAAACTGGACTGGAATATTACCAGCATTACAAGCAGTGTGTTATTAACATGCAATAATGGATGCTGAGGAATGCAATCATACAGGAAATCATCTTGCTCAGGTGGAACCTGTATGCAACTGATGATGAAAATGGTAAAGTTAGCTCAGCCATGATGCCCCATCCCCTCACTTCTTAAAACATCCCCTTTTCATTTAGAGTGCCAGCTGTTTTGGGAACACGTTCTCACTCCCAATGCATCAGTCATTTGACAAATGGGGAAGGTTCCCTCCTCAGCATCACATTCCAACACATGACCCCTTTCTCATCTTTTTTTGATAAACCTGCAGCGTTGTGGCTACTTCAACATATATATGTGTATCTTAAACTAACCTAAATAAAAACGGATTTTATATTTTACACATCTTTCTGATCTAAATGAATAATCGCGTTCCTGAATTGACGCTGAACCTGAAAATTGATGCTTCTCCAAGTTCGCCGAAAAATGAGGAGAGAGGGGTTGCCTAACGCGTCGGTGTCCGACACAGGCTTGGGATAGAGAACCCATAGGCTTTTGAAAGTTAGAAGTGGCCTCCCTCTTTATTTATCAATCTGAATTAAACACCTATTTTTAGCTTTCTGTTTTTTTTCACATCCTTCTGTTTCTTTTCTTTTTTGCCTTCCATCCGGCACTTAGAACATATTGCGGGGATTTGGTTTGCTATTTTTACTTATGTAATAATTTCAGCGAGACAGAACATACGTGTGTGAATCAGCAAGACAGAATATATGTGTGTGAATGAGAGGAACCCGGGTGGAACGGTGAGGCTACAGGGAGTGGAGATCAAGAAGTTGGAGGATTTCAGGTACGTAGGGTCAACAGTCCAGAGCAACGGAGAGTGTGGAAAAGAAGTTAAGAAACGGATTCAAGCAGCTTGGAATGGGTGGAGAAAAATTTGAGGGGTTCTTTGTGATAGAAAAAATTTCATCTAGAATGAAAGGAAAGGTTTACAAAACAGTGGTGAGACCAGCGATGCTGTATGGTTTGGAGACAGTGGCAATGAACAAAAGACAGGAGGCAGAGCTGGAAGTAGCAGAAATGAAGATGTTGAGGTTCTCTTTAGTAGTGACGAGGATGGATAGGATCAGAAATGAGTCCATCAGGGGGACAGCTCCCATTAGATGTTTTGGAGAGAAGGTCAGAGAACCCAGACTGAGATGGTTCGGTCATGTACAGAGGAGGGATAGGGACTATATTGGTAGACGGATGCTGGAATTGGAGATGCCGGGCAGGAGGTCTAAAAGAAGACTGAAGAGAAGACGTAGTGAGAGAAGATATGAAGGTAGTTGGTGTGAGAGAGGAGGATACAGAGAATAGGGTTAGATGGAGGAGGTTGTGTGGCGACTCCTGAAAAGGGAAAAGCCGAAAGGAAAAGAAGAAGAATTTATGCTATTATTTCATGTCTTTTTAGTCTTGTGATTATATTCCGTAAAGCGTAAACACATACAAGACTAAAGCTATCTGGACATTTGGCTGATTTTTCTGTAGGGTCCAGTCAAATTCTTTAATTGTTGATTTTTGGAATAATGTTGTTGTTGATTCTTTTAATTATATCTGTTGGAAGAACAGTATGTCTGAAGAGAGTTATCACCCACATATTTTTTATCAATGCAATCAACATTTCTGGTGCAGTTTTCCATAAGTGTGGCTGATGATGGATTATCTCATCTTATTTTATATATTTTAATTGTGGGTCTGTGTTCTGAGGGTCTTTAGACTAACTTTTCTAACAACTGTAACATGGTATAAAAAAACAAAAACTGTAGCTTTCATCGTCAGTGTGACAGTATCTGGCAAATTTCAAAGTGTCCTGATTTAATATAACGCAAGGTATTCACACTGACAAAAACTACATTAACATTAATTATGTCATATTTGAATAGATCATTATGTCATCTGTCACAACAATAAGATAAAATAATACTTTATTGATCCCCATAGAGGAAATTCAGGAATAACTGATTGATTCATTGAACACTCTCTAAAGATGAACTTTGTAAATTTAAACATACTAAATATATATATCAACCAGGGCAGTTTTGCAATTACCACTGCCATTACATTGCAAAAATGAAATGCAAGTGACCTAGTGGTTTTGTTGTTATAGATGTATACAGAAACAGATGTTCATCAGAAATTATGTCTTTGGTTTCATATCAAGTTTTTCTTTTCCATATTGTCCTAAGAATTATGCCTGAAACTGAGCTTTGTTTGGTTGAGAAACATCTTGCACAGAAGCATCATTACTTAATCATTTCTGTTGGATCTTAATATAAAGATCATCATAACAAGAATATGTATCAAAATTAGATTTTTTTTCTTTTTCTTTTCACAGGCCTTGTTAGACTTCTTACTAGATTCTATTTGTTAACTCCTGTGTATTATTTATGGTACGTTGTTCAACAGCTGTTGGGTAAATGTCAATACATTCTATTTCTCACGAAAGCCATGGTATCAAAAAAGGATACAGTACCTCATATTTCACGTTAAAAAATATCGATTTTCACGTCATAAAATTCTAAATTTTACAAAATTGCACAGAGACAAAACACATGATGGTCAAAGGTGATGTTAGAACTGATGGCAGCTGAACCAGCAGTTCCCTGTTAAAACGGAACTCATCATTCCCAACAAATCCAGACGGAGACTGCCATCTAACGGTCAAACTGGGTACTTGAAAGGAAATTCTTAAACACAGAGAATATAAATTATTTATTTTACTGTTTACCTTTCCCTCCCCCAGGCGTCCGGGAGGCATCCTTACCAAATGCCCGTGCCACCTCATCTGACTCCTCTCTATGCCGAGGAGCAACGGCTCTAATCCAAGTTCCTCCCGGATGGCCAAACCTCTCACCCTATCTCAAAGGGAGAGTCCGGACACTCTGCGAAGAAAACTCATTTCAGCCGCTTTTATCCGCGATCTCGTTCTTTTGATTTCTACTCACAGCTCATGACCATAGGTGACAGTAGGGACGGAGATCGACCGGTAAACTAAGAACTGAGCCGGAAGGCGAAGCTCTCTCTTCACCACGACAGACCGGTAGAGTCCGCATTACTGCAGATGCTGCACCAATCCAACTGTCGATCTCCCGCTCCGTCCTTCCCTCACTCGTGAACAAGACCATGAGATACTTGAACTCCTCCACTTGGGGCAGGACCTCTTTCCTGACCCGGAGTGGAAATTCCATCCGTTTCCAAACGACTACCATGGTCTCGGATTTGAAGGTGCTGATCCTCATCCTGGCCGCTTCGCACTCAGCTGCGAACCGCTCCAGCGAGAGCTGGAGATCATGGCCTGAGGAAGCCAACAGGACCACATCATCTGCACAAAGCAGAGACTTGATTCCGTGGCCACCAAACCCCTGGAAGGGTTCACCTAAGGCAAACAGATCCCTGGGGAGGGAGCTGGACAAAGTGTGGCTCAGAAGATTCCCTTGAAGAAGAAAAATCATGGACCCAGTTTTCCCCTGCCCAGCCACGGGTCAGCCCCCCCCCCTCGAGCCGAGCGGTGGCCAGAGCGGGAGACATGGAATGGCTCTAGGGGCATGGAATGTCACCTCTCTGGCGGGGAAAGAGCCCGAGCTGGTGCGTGAGGCTGAAAGATTCTGACTAGATACAGTTGGACTCACCTCAGCGAACAGCGTGGGTCTGGAACCAGGCCTCTCGAGAGGGGCTGGACTCTTATATTAGTTCTAGATAATGTAAAAGCAAATCCTTTTACAAGTAGATTATGAACATTTGTATGACAGTGACATATATTCCCTACTAGGTACTTCTTTTGTAGTTGTCTTTTTTTCCTTAAACATGTTTTGCCTTGACGTTGCTTCCTGATTCACTGACATAGCTGCCATATAATTCAGGCTTTGGTATGTTTCTTAAGTATTGCAAAATACATCAGTTGAGCTTTTTAGTATTTCTTGATGTATGTCATTTATCATTGTGCAAAAATAAGATTAATATTAAAAAAGTTGTTTGATTTCAAAGTTCTTGGACCAAAGTCTTTTCAAGATTAGTTGATTTCTCCTAGCTACAAATCTGTCCACACACCATTACTATTATTATTATTATTATTATTATTATTGTTGTTGTTGTTGTTGTTGTTGTTGTTGTTGTTGTTGTTGTCTTTCTTGTATATAAAAGCATCTGCTGCTCTTGTAAGAGAGAAAAACAACCTTTGACAAGATACCAGTTCCATCCTAAATTACAGATACATAACAGAGGCTGATGTTTAATGCAGCCTCGGGGGGGCACAAGCCAATGTCTCTGAGCCGGTCCAAAGCAAACTACAAAATATGCAAATCAAACCTACAAATCTCATACCGGATCGGTCAAAGCTCGGATTAACAACAACTGCCATTGGTGCCGATGACCTACAGGTTACCAGTGGAAATTTGGTTTCTGTGGGTCGAAGAAGGAGAGGAGGAAGGCGTGTTCAGAAGCAGAGAGAGAAGAGGAAAGGCAAGAGTCTGGGACTGAGAGTAGGGACTTTGAATATTGGGACAATGACAGGAAAAGGTAGAGAGTTGGTTGACTTGATGCAGAGAAGGAAGATGGATATACTGTGTGTCCAGGAGACCAGGTGGAAAGGTACGAAGGCAAGAAGCTTTGGAGAAGTTTTTAAGTTGTACTATTTTGGTACTGACAGGAAGAGAAATGGAGTAGGAATTCTCTTTGAGGAGTTTGTTAGGAAAGCTCTGGAGCGAAAAGAAAAGAGTGAAAGAGTGTCAGATAGACTTATGAATGTGAAACTGGAAAATGAAGGTGTGATGCTCAATGTTGTTAATGGCTATACTCCACAGGTGGGATGTGAGTTAGAGGAGAAGGAGAATTTCTGGAGTGAGTTAGATGAAGTGTTGCACAACTTCCCCAGAGGTGAGAGAGTGGTAATTTCTGCAGACTTCATGTTGGTGCAGGCAATAAGGGTGATGAAGAAGTAATGGGCAGGTTGGATATCCAGGATAGGAACACAGAGGGGACAGATGCTGGTAGACTTTGCAAAAAGGATGTAAATGGCTGTTGTGAATACTTTTTTCCAGAAAAGGCGGGGAAATAGGGTAACTTATAAGAGCAGAGGTAGGAGCAAGCAAGTCGACTTCATCTTGTAAAGTCAATGATCAGTGACTGCAAAGTAGTGGTAGGCTAGAGTGTAGCCTGATAAGATAAGATAAGATAAGATAAGATAAGATAAGATAAGATAAGATAAGATAAGATAAGATAAGATAAGATAAGATAAGATAAGATAAGATAAGATAAGATAAGATAAGATAAGATAAGATAAGATAAGATAATACTGTATTGATCCCAATAGGGGAAATTCGGTGTGTGCAGCAACATTAGAGGGAAAAGAAAAAAAAACAAAAAACAGTATATGTATATATATATATAATATATATATATATATATATACACACACACACATATACACATATGCACAATATACACAATATACGCAATATACACATACAATATGCACATACACAATATACACATATACATACATACATACACATTTACACATAGATAGCACAAAAAAACAAAAAACAAAGCAAAAAAAAATAAAAAATTGGGTGACGGAGTGATGGGAAGGCAGTAGCACAGATGCTCCCTGGGCGGTCAGAGTTGTGTCCCGTCCAGACTGCTGTTATACAGTCGGATGGCCGTGGGCACAAAGGAGCGCCTGAAGCGTTCAGTTCTGCACCGGGGTGGGATGAGCCGCTGGCTGAATGAGCTGCTCATCAGCCACAGCTCGTTGTGCAGGGGGCGGGAAGGATTGTCCAGGATAGCTCCCAGTTTGTCCTTCACCCTCCGCAAAGCCACCGACTCAAGATGGTCGAGGTTGAGTCCCACCACGGAGCGAGCTTTCCTCACAAGCTTGTTGAGCCTGTTGACCTCACCAGCGTAGGATAGTGTAGGATGGTGGTTTGTAGGATGACTCTGGTGACAAGACAGATAAAGAGGACAAAGGCAGAGCAGAGGACAAAGTGGTGGAAGCTTGGAAGAGGGAGGAGTGCGATATGGCTTTCGGGAATGAGCTGAGAAAGGCTCTGGGCGGTCAGGGTGAGCTTCGAGATGAGTGGACAACTGCAGCTAATGTGATCAGGGAGACAGGTAGGAGAGAACTTGGTGTGTCGTCTGGAAGAAAAGTAGATCAGGAGACTTGGTGGTGGAATGAGGAAGTGCAGGAATATATACAGAGAAAATGGTTAGTAAAGAAGAAGTGGGATATTGAGGGGACTGAAGGGAACAAACAGGAGTACAAGTAGATGAAGCGCAAGCTAAAGATAGATGTAGCAAAGATGAAACAAAGGGCGTATAATGACTTGTATTCTAGGTTGGTCAGTAAGGAGAGAGAATGATTTCTACAAAATGGAGAAATAGAGATGGAAAGGATATACAGCAGGTTTGTGTGATTAAGGATAGAGAGGGAAATGTATTGACAGATGCTAGAAGAGTGATGGGAAGGTGGAAAGAGTACTTTGAAGAGCCATACAATTAAGTTATGGGAAAGAGTAGTTGAAACTAGACTGAGCGCAGAAGTCAGCATATGTCAGCAGAAGTATGGCTTTATGCTTAGAAAGAGTACTACAGATGCTGTATTTGCTCTGAGAATGCTGGTAGTGCAGCTGCATTGTGCCTTTGTCGACCTAGACAACAGGGTGTCGAGAGAGGAAATATGGTATTGTGTGAATAAGTCTGGAGTGACGAGAAGTGTGTTAGACTGGTGCAAGACATGTATGCAAGGTGTGGGACAGAGGTGAGGTGTGCTGTAGGTGTGACAGAACTTCAAGGGGGAGATGTGACTTCATTGGGGATCAGCTCTGAGCCCCATCCTGTTTGCAGTGGTGATGGACAGGCTGACAGATGAGGTTATACAGGAATCTCAAGGAACTGTGATGTTTGCAGATGACTGTGATCTGCAGTGAGAGGAGGGAACAGGTTGAGGAAAGTCAAGAGAGGTGGAGGTACACTCTGGAAAGGAGAGGAATGAAGGTTAGTTGCAGCAAGACAGAATATATGTGTGTGAATGAAAGGGACCCTAGTGGAATGATGAAGTTACAGGGAGTAGAGATAAAGTAGGTGAAAGATTTCAAGTACTTAGGGTCAACGGTTGATGTTGAGGTTTTCTTTGGGATTGACAAGGAAGGATAGGATCAGAGGGACAGCACATGTTAGATGTTTTGGAGAGAAGTTCAGAGAAGCCAGACTGAGATGGTTTGGTCATGTATAGTGAATATATTTGTAGAAGGATGCTGGGTTTGGAGCTGCCAGGCAGAAAATCGAGAGGATGACCAAAGAATATTCATGGACGGAGTGAAAGAGCAAATGAAGTTAGTTGGTGTGAGAGGAGTGGATACAGAGAATTGGCGCTTTGCAGAATTCCTCATACTCATCATTCTAGCAAGACGTTTTTTTTTTGTCTGTTTAATTTTTTTTTTTCCAAATGCTTTAGAGCCCATGAATTGGAGCCCCTGACAATGTTTGTTCCGTCACAAGGGGGCACTATTTCTTTTCATATTAAGTGGGTCCTACAGTTAAATAAGTACCTTTTTTAATCATCCTCAAACGTAATTTCTTCAGTAATAAACGACTAATCTGACATGAAATGTCTACTCGTCTGTTTATTTTTTTGTTTGTTTTTTTTTCCAAATGGTTTAGAGTCCATGAATCGGAGTCCCTAACAATGTTTGTTCCTTTCACAAGGGGGCACTATTTCTTTTCATATTTAGTGGGTCCAACGTTAAATTAGTGCGTTTTTTAATCAACCTCAACGTCATTTCTTCATGAATAAATGACTAATCTGACATGAAATGTCTACTTTTCGGAAGTGGCAACAGTTTCCTGCAAGTAATTTGTTCAAATAAGCGTTTCAAGAGAGGCCTTGTCTTATTCACGGTGCAACTCGCAAAATGAACCATTGTGATTCACTCAGAAAATATCTCATATTTCCTCAGTCAAAGGTCCAGTCAAAGAATGGAATGTAGTGCGTACATGGTTAGTAAGAAAAATAGCTCATTTTTGTGAGTGATGTGGCTCCATATGGGCCAGAGATGGCAAAACATCGACAAAAGGGGTTACAGGAAGTCTTGACCCTCACATTCTGCGCAGAGTTTGGGCAAAGTTTACCAGTGAGAACTTTGCGTGCCTGCAGATAATTACCTCATGCCTACAGAGAAGTGTATCCTCTGTGTAGCGATCGTTAACTGGCTGAAAAGAAATTAGCTCACTGCTACCTACAGAGATAACATATTTGAGGGAAGGCAGATGTTCTAAAAAATATGACTATACACAACTACAATTTATGGAATTTGTGCAACACTCATAGCTATGTTATGCTATTATGTGCCATCATTATCATTATTATAATTACTTTTATTACTGAGTGACATTCAAAGAGCAAATCCTGTGTAGTTATCCGTGACTGATTAATCTCTTAAATGACATCCGCACGCCAGTCTAGTACAAGGGTAATTACTAACAGATAAATCGATTTTTGGTCCCCCCCCACCAACCCATTCCCCAGACGAGGCCTTTCACTGATCATTAGTGGCTTTCTATGATGCACCTGGATATGTCTTTGGCTAAAGGCACAACCTTGATCTGTGAGCTCAGTGTGCAAACAATCACCCAGCACTGATATAGTATCTCAATTCGAAGACCTTTAAGCCTGTGTGTAACAGCTGTTGAAACTAGATCAATAACAAGAACATCAAGCTCAAGTTTCAAACTGGACATCTGTACGGATCCATATACATAGATAGCGACTTCTAGGGAAGTTTAGTTTATCTATGGGAGACCATTATTGGGAGGAAAAAAGGACACTTCTGATAAGTGTATGAAAGGAAGCTTTCATGTAAAGTTCTCTGGGAACATTGTGATAAGTATGTCAATCGGAATTATTTAAAAAAAAGAAGGGTGAAGAATGTTCAATTTTCACAGTAACTCATGAAACTGTCTGTTACCACAGCGAAAATGTGGCCAACACAGTGAAACCAACCCCAGGCCAAAGCGAGAAACACTTTTAATTATATTCAGCCTTAAACTATATGTACACTGGTGGCTTGAAGACTGGACTGAACACCCAGAATAAAAAAATTCAAATCCACCTTGAGTAGTAAAAGACTGTTCCACATACTTCTAGGCTTTATTACAACAGGAGTAGCAATTATACCTGCTTTCTCAAACGCCGCCAAAGTGTGAAATAAGATTTGTTTGTATAAGAGGCATATTTCAAGAAGAGAGACGTTAGCTTGAAAGATTTTATTAAATAGAGTCTGGACTGAAGCCTGTCATGTAAAAGCCAAATTGCTGATCTTAAATGATCCATAAATCCCAAGATCTTGTTCATGGAAGCTTGTAAGTACCTTCAGAATGGTTATGTCTCATTCATCTGTGTGTGTGTGTGTGTGTGTGTATGTGTGCGTATATACATATATAAATTCAAAATCGAACACAGAAACACATACACAGGCACCAACAATCACAAATGTTCATACACATATGCATAAATGTGAGAATTTCATCAACTTAAATTTTTATGGATTTCAAAATGCGATTATTTTTTGATGTAAAGTAAAACAAGAATGCGAAATAATAGGATTTTATTTCATGCACCTCTGCATTGCCTTTGTCTCGGAGTCAAGAGATTACATTTTGCACATTCTGCCCCGCCTCTCCCTTCTCCTTTTTCATAAATTCTCGAAATGATTTATTTCCTAGTAAATTTTCTCATGAAACTGATGTGGACAGGGGCCTTTGCAGCGTCTGGTTTCCCTGCTGGCTGCAGTAAAACCAGGCTGAGGTCCATGCGCGGGGCAATGCTTGCGTGACTACAGAATGGGGAGCAGCGGCTATAAGTTTTGACACAGGGGCACCTGTGAGCTGCCGGTAACTTTGTCTTGATGTGGCCCTAGACTCAAAGCACCCAGGCTGACAGACTTGAAGGCCTGTGTTGAATATTACAGATTTATGATGGGCAGTTGCAGCCCGACCAAACCAGTTCTATTAGGTTTTGTACATGAACAAAACAGCCTCATCTCGTGTGGAAAAGAAAAGAAAGTAAATCCAAGGTGATCTAGAACACCGGGGGAAACTGGGGAAGCTTCACAAACAACACAACAACTCTTGTGTTATTGTTTCCAAGATGAGGTTTCTTGCTTGACCTGGAAGTTCCTCTGTCTGCTATTCATCATCTCTCATCGGATGGGGGCGGTGAGGTAGGGGGTAAGGAGGTGATTGAGGGTAAGACCTGTTGAAACATTTAGAAATTTTGACCTCTGGATTATAAGCTTTTCCTCTCTCAGTTGCCTGTCTACCCTTCTCACGTCATGCACAACAGCAGAAAGGATTATTCATGTCATGTAATGGGGATCTCTTTAGATGCTCCCCATAACTCACTCCTCCTCACTGTGTGCATCATAAGGTCACTTCAAATATATCCATCAGATCACAACAAGCAGTGCAACTGACTTTAGAGAAGTAAGGGGTTCTGCTGCATGATTTAAAAGCGGCATATCCCACAATGGTGGCAGAATTATGACGGTGCAGGCCATCAGAGGGAAAAAAAAACATTTATCAATTGAAATGGCTTAGCTATTGCCTCTATTTACTATTTTCTAAGAGCAACAACAGTGATAAAAAGGAATACAAAATTGAAATGTTATTCAAAGTACTTAGATAGCATTTTTATTCGAGCCAGGTTTTAGAAAGCAGCAGCCTTATATAATGAGATGAGTTTGAATTTTTTATGGCAATGAGTATCACATCTATGTGCTTTTCTTCCTGAAAGGCTATATATATGGCCTTTCATTAAATGACTTCCACATTAAAACTTTTCTTGAATAGACCTCACACAACCTTGAGAAAGATAAAGCATTTAAAAAGTAAAAGTAAGGAGGATTTCATCACTTATTTTTTTTTCGTTTTGCTTCATTTATTTATTTTTGTTTGCTTGTTTTTGAGTGTTTGTCATGTCCTCTATATTTCTGGTTTATGTATCAAGTGACATTACCACAAGAAGCATCTTGTGAATTATTGAAAATTAAAATTGCATTTCATTCACTTATCGCGGATTATCCAAAGTTTTATAAATGTAATGGTTTGTGTTGCGTGAAAGAGCTCTGTAACAAATCCTCATTGTAGTTTTTCTCTGTATTATGGTCAATGGAGTACTCGATTCTATTTTTTAGCTCGAAGCTTGTGCTTCAGTGACTGGCTCATTGGCATGGTGATGATTTTAGAGTGCTAAACAGCCAAATATTTGCCCACTGAGCCAACTGAGAATCGGCAAGTTAGAATACAGTTTGAAAAAGGACCCATTTTCTTCATTTTCTTTGTCATGTTAAATACAATAGAAAATGAGGCCTCCTTTCTCACTGAGTCCGTTTAATGAGTCTGTGATGTAGGTGCATGTATACAGGGCTGTGCGTTCATCTGGAGCCAAGGGGGATCTGATTTCACTCAAGCTGCTCTTTTGATAGATTGTCTGTTTTCCCTGCCCTGCACTTTGCGGGGACCCTGTTAATCACTCCATGGTGCCCTCGTCTAGACCGACAAGTGTGAGAATATGTTCTTGTGTAAATAAATGAACTAAACTCACATGCGAATGCAGAAAGCATCCTGATCAAATCTTGTTTGGATGTGTGTTTACATTTGTGGTAGCGGCAGTATATCGTGAGGGACCAAAAAAGTTTGTTTCCTGGAACAACAGAAGGCTGTGTTTTCATCTTCTCCATGGCTCATATTTAATGGCGCTTGTTTGTCATTTATGGCCGTCTCAAAATATAAGGATGTGGCTCGTGATTATAAGTGATTCATGAATTGCCCAAATGTGTGGTCAAGTTCAAAATAAACCACACAATTTCGGTTTAATCAGTGTTCTTTTAGGGGGAATAAATCTTCACAAAGATACTCTTTGAATGCGTTTATTTAATACATACAGTAAAATGGCATAACCCCGACTTTATGATTTTTCTCAGTAATAAAATTAAATATCATGAGAAAACTTCACAACTCTGTGTGTGGACTATAACTTATACAGACTAAAAGGGCAAAGAGCAAGCTGGGCCCATGAGCTGCTTCCTCTTCCACTGCTCCTTGTTAGTGACTCTTGTCTGTATTTATAACCAAAACATGACTTCTTGGGTCTGGACCCAGACATTTTTACATCCAAGCATAGGTACCGAATGAGACGGGTCAGAGGTTAATCCGGAACATCCTTCTGACTTTGTAGGGCTGCGTTATCCCGCTGTCCTGTCATCCAGGTTGATTTACGGGCTTCATCTTGCTGCTGCTTGCTGTGTCTCTTCTCTGACTCAAATGATTAGTGCGGTGGGACATCGATGAAGCTCCCCATTCCTCCACATGCACAGTATTTTCATACATTTCATAGTGTCTCAATATCGGGGCTACGAGTGAGCACTCCAGCCCGAACTATTATGGAGTCCCCGTCTGCTAGCTTTGGTGCAAATCTTCACACACCATCACCCAGAAGGATTCAGTTCAAGCCTTATATGTTTGTTGTGTTGAGTGTAATGATAGTTCATCTAACACTGTGGAGAGTAGATCCATCTCACACTACGAAATTAAGACCACATGAATATATGCTCTGTCTCCCCCACTGTGCAAATAACTATTTATAAAGATCATGAAAACAGCTCAAGGCTCACCCATGTTGAATTTGATGTATATACTTGAGATCTTTAACTTTTTGACTTTGTGGAAAGACTTATTGGTTGCCAATGTGAGACAATTCGAGTAGTTGAGCCACAGGGTAGGGCAATTAGCATATTCAGACCAGACAAGTATTGCTGCTTTAATGGTTCTACATTTTAAAAAGTGACATCTGATGCTATGTTTAAAGCCAAAAAGGAGTTCAAGAGGCTGTGGAGATGAGAGTTGTGAAAGGGAAGCACAGTAGCACATTTGACAGACATGAGTCTGTACATTTTTTTAAATTATTTCTTCAACTTTCAGTGACTTTCACTTATACTGTACAACAGTGCTGAAAAACTGGGTGAATTACCTCATACTTGACAGATATGAGCTGGAAAGAAAATGTTGAGAAAAATGAGCACTCACATTACCAAAATGAATGTCAATGAATCGAAATGGAAAAAGACAATATTCTGTGCATTTCCCAATGTTAACAAGTAGTTATGCTTCTATTAATTTGTATATTTTCTGGATCACTATGTCTTCTGTCTGTTTGATTTCTTTTGAGATAGTTATGTTTAGTGAAGAGTGACATTAGCAAATGCTGAATGGTCAGAATGGCTGAAATGGTCTCAACTTATAAAAGTGCTTTCCTTTCTGAAAGAGCACTTTAAACTAGATAGCATCCATCATCCTCCCTTCACACACAAACACACACACTGACGGCAGAGCTGCTATGCAAGGTGCAAAACGGGCCAATGGTAGTAACTTGGGGTTTGTTGTCTTGCCCAAGGATACTTTGACATTCAGGCAGGAGGAGCCAGGAAATGAACCGCCAACCTTCTGTCAGTCTTCAGCTCTAACTCCCAGATTGTTTATACAGTATCCATCGTCAACAGGCAAGATCAGGTTCCCATAGATAATGCATAACAGCTATTAAAAGCTAGATAATTGCCAGACTTCATAAGCAATTCTAACGTTTCTTCGTTTTTATAAAACCTCTACGGGTACACTCACCCTTACTGTCTGCCTATATCATTATATCAGCAAATGCATTAGAATGCATTTTTAAATAGTTTTTTAATGATTAATTTAATGAGCTGTTAAGATCACCTTAGATAAATGATATGCTTATTTTAGGAATGAAGAGTGCATCATTTTGAATTACGTAAATGCCACATTGAAGCAACTAACACAAATTTATTGCTGAAGAGCAAAACAGTAACATCTTTCCCTCTTATTTTTGCTCTTTAAACCGCCACTACAGGAGATGACAGAGAGCTTTGAAACAGCTACATCATGGTCCATTCTTGCTTCAAGTCCACAGACTTTCAGGATGTGATAAGAAATGTCTATGAACATTCATGTGCACACACACACACACACACACACACACACACACACACACACACACACACACAAAACAGTTTTCATGTTGACATAAGTTTAACACTACACTTTACAATCAGTTTCCTGTGAAACTGTAGGTCCCCTGTGTTTGGGTTTTTCAGAATAATTTTTAATATTTTTAAGCTGCTCAGTGACAAAAAAAAAAAAAATCAGAAAAAAAACAAATGGCCCCGGTGTTACCCAGAAGCAGTCTCGTGTAGTGTTCTCACACTTTACTGCAAAAACTGCGATACCTTTTTTCTCTCTTCATAGTGCTGATCCCCACGTGCATTAAAGAGTAGAGGCCATGTCGAAAACCATGAAACTTCCCTTTAAGTGACACAGGATCAAGAGCAAGAAGACCTTGCATGGGCTCACCTTGGATTCATCATTTTTTCAGATTCGTGTTAGTCCTGTCCCATTGCTCTGATCTATATTTGTATACTCACTCAGAGAATTATACATAATAAATTTGGATTAAGAGAATATTTGGAGACATGAAAGTTTGCGTGAGCATTTTTTGGATTACATCAGTGGGAACAAGACAATGCTCTGCACACTGCCACGATGTTCATGCTCCCTTTTCACCAGCACATCCCATGGACAGCAATCGGGACAGTAAACTCTGAGTGACCTGCCTGTGCATGTCATTCCTCAAAAGCAGTTACAGCAGGGCACATTTCCCTTTGACCAGGCAGGGAGGTCATACGCTCCAATATAGTGCCAGACATCTCCGTGCACATGCAAGCACTAAGACTTTCAGGAGCTCATCCCACCACACCACCCGAAAAATTGTCTCCATCTCCACACACACATCTGCATGCAGCTTTCTCCTCCAACACCTCTGCCATTTGCTCCACTCTAAGATGATCTCTCCTTGAGCATGGTCAGAATATGCCATTCACACGGGCAGTTAGCCAAAGCAAATAAACCAGCAACATGCCAGCTAACGAGGGCATGAACAGGGTCGGGGGGGGCCTGCCGGGAGGTGCCAGGAGTGACAGAGGGAGGGACATGGTCACGCAAAGAAAACAAGCCCAGCAAGAGCAAGCCAGTCTTCTCACGCAGGGGCCCAGACATGTGTCTTGTCATGCAACAGCCACCCCATCAACCCAAATTAGGGCTGACGGAGGTAATAAAGCGAGGTAGTAAAGGGGAAGAAGAGAGAAAAGAGAAGCAATCTGCTCCTTGGAGAGTTTAAAAGTGAGAGAGAAGATATATTGTTCACCCTTTAGAAGATGATTTCAAAACATCCCAGCTCACTTCAGTGCACCTCGGAGAAGCAATATGTGCACTCAGCTTCCAGATCTGTGAACACACACACACAGACATATACATCTCACACACAGCCATGCACACACATGTCCTTAGTTGACCTTGAAAAGTACATCTTAAGAATCTTGGGGTCTCAATTTTCTCAAAATTCAAGTAAAAGTGTGACACTGGCAAAGTCCATTTATTCAACCACATGCAGAAGACAACAAGCATATTAAACTTGATATCACTTTTTGAACATGTTTTAAGTTTTACAGACCTAAACTGAATTGCCCTGGTAAATAATCTGTCCTTCACCTTAACCACATCAAAAATATTGTTGTTTGGTGATCATGTCATTGAAATAGAGTCAGCCATCTGCATTTGGCGAAGAGACTGAAGTGAAAACGTAATCCAACTTTCTAAAATCCATGCGTGAAGCACCCAGATCGAAATCAAAAACCTCTGGTTTTCCAAAGGCAGCAACAAAAAATATTTTTAATTTGAATTTGTTTTTTAAACTAAAAATTGACGTTAGTGTAAAACCGGTATGCAAAGAAACAACATAAAAAAGGAGGAGATTACTGATGAGGCCAGTCTCCCTCTGTCAGCTAGTATAGGTGGTCTGTGCCAGATGTGAAGTATAGGGTGCCTCTTGGCCTCTTAGAGACCATATGGAATACATTGTGCAGGAGGGACTCCTCCGAGACCGCTCTCTCCTCTGGATTGCGAGGCTGTCTCACGCTTTTTGTTACAAAAACTGTGGTATTTCGAAATGTATCACCTTCCGGGGGAGGGTGTAACACACAAGGGGGGCAGCAAAGCAAAGCAAAGCAAAGCAAGGGGACAAGGTAAAGAGGTCATTTCTTTGTTATTATTGTTTGTTTGTGTCTTGGTCCGCCTCCTCGGGAAGCCGTCATGGTAGGACTCCGATTACACTATCCATCAATATATCTGTTTGTGTAAAAATCCTTGCTGTATATGGCTAAACACAGCATAAATGTCAATATGTCCTATTCAATTTTGGCCATCTTTATTTGCTGAAAAATAAATGACTCAACCCTCCCATACTATTAAATCATAAATTATGGAGGCATATCAAATAAGCAGAAAAATGCATATTGTTCTGCTTAAAATACAGGGTCAACATTGGTCTTTATATTGCAAATTTTTGAAATCGCTCCCAAAAAAAGACAAAGTAATGCTATTTACTGGTCTTACGGCTTCAGACTCATTTAGAACTGTGACAAAAGCATAGCTCCCAACTCGTTCAACATTTCTTTTGTCAATTAAAACAAATTTTGAAAAACTTCACAATATTTAGCGGCCCTACATTCGGTGTTAATGCGTTACAGTGGAAGAGAGATATAATTCTAATTTATTAATCTCTCACAGGGAAATTCCCTCTCTGCATTTAGCCCATCATAGATGAACCATGAGTAGTTGGGTGCCGTCTACCAGGGGTTCAGTGTCTTGCTCAACAGCTTCACCACACTAGGAGGACCAGGAATTTTGTGTTCCAATGACAATCACCCTAATTCCAGCGCGACAACGCTTCAACATATTAACTAAATGATGGCATCAGTGTGAAAAAATATGCGGCTTTCTGCTCCTCATTATGACAATAAAATAATTATTGTTTGAGCAAGTTGAGGAATAGTCTCTGCTTACAATCAGCTATTAGTCTGCTTGCAGCTGTGTGTTTACATTCCCCCATAAAAGAGCAATCCTTATATAGGCAAAATCCACTGAGAGAAGCATTCAAGATCATTCCATACCTAAACACTGCAGATGAATGAGATACAATCACTGGAAATGTTTTTTTTTTTTTCACCGCTCTGAAATTCCTGGCTGAACATTGTGAGACTCTTAGGCTGAAAATGTGTGAAATGGAAAGTACGAAGATTCAGTCCTGCTACCAGACATAGTTACATAAACAGCATGTATATGTCTTTAGCTAGATGCTTGAAAGCATCTTTAGGCATGCATACATGAGCACAACTGGTTTAAGACAAACAGCTGAACTGATCAATGGCTGTATTTTATTCCCACACAGCAGGAGCAGAACCTGCACTTCATTGTGACGGGAAGATAAAGGACTTATGGTGCACATGGAACACTCCAAGATGCCAAGCAGGGATATCCGTGCTGGTAGGTTTTCTATGCTCTAGAAAAATTATCTACTTGCATACATGTGCACAAATTAGGTTCTTGGGGGTAAATTTAAAGCAAAAAGAGAATGCCTGCTCCTGATGTAGACTTCCTTTAATTTAAAACAGATATTTATCATTGTTAAATCTCCAAAGGACAGTCAAGGCACCAAAACAACAATTCGAAAAAAATCTGGGAATCTTGGATTAATTCATAATTTATACTTCAGATTATGGCAATACCAAGGCAAAATGACAAGAGCTTTAGTGGAAAGATTTTTTTTTAAAAGATCATTTAAAAAATTATGCTGTAGTGTTTCCTGTCTTTTTGCAGCGCGGCCCTGTTGAGGGGAGGGCCTCACCTATTGGAAAAAGTAATGCGGTCACAGGTCATCTGTCATCCAAAGCCAAATATGCGAACTTTTTAAAGAGGGCCAAACAGAGAGAGATTGTTTAAGTGTTGTCAACTTCATGGATCACAGTGTTATGGTTAGGTCAGCTCACTCTAAGAGCCATAATCACTTTTTCTTTCTTCATGTACATGAGTATAAACATGTCAGCTTATTATTGCAGAAGTCTCCGATTCCCAAGTAGCGGCAAGAAGAATATTGAATGTCTCCAGGTCACACAAACAGAATCAGTCTATCGAAAAAGAAAAGAAAAAGAGCCTGTTACAGGACCAGCAGAGTTCAGCTGATAACGGCAAGTGGCAAAAGCTCTGTGAAAACATTGCTCTTCTTCTGGATTCATACTGATCACGAATCTGGAGGGTGCATACACATACATTTACATACTTAAGGGTCACAAAATGTGTCCTGTACACAAGAATGCATACACTTAAAAACCAAATACTCACCTTTTTCGACTTTTTTCTCCATCTGTATCCTATTACCACAAAGCAGCTGCACACCTCATTTTATGTTTTTGTTTCATTGCATTCAGACACAACAGACATAGGATTTTTGAGGAGGCCATCTGACTCAGTCATGCAAATATATGGAGCGAATCAGATGACCTTTTGAAGACCACCTTCACAATGTTTGGGAAGAAAGTTTGGAAAAACAGGATGCCTGTCTTCACCAGTGAAGATCTGTAAGGATTGCATTTGAATTGAATTATTTGGCCCAGGTAAAATTAGTGTTTTATTGAAAGTGCTTCACATTTTACAACCCCAGTAATGGCTGTGGTATGCAAATACAACATGTGGTACTGAGAGCATATATTACCAGTTCAAGGCCATCCACAGACAAAATTAATTTATCTATGTTTTTGATAGTTTCTATTTTTTGCTGTTGAAAATAAATTATTTGCTTGATGGCTGAGCTATATTTTAAATTAAGCAGTATTTCATTCCCATCATGCCATGATAAGCACCAGTAATACCCCCAGACAACTCTGAATGGCCCAGGAAAGAGTGTGAACTTTGCCTTATGTGGACTGTCCCACTACTGTGGCAATATCACCAACTCATCTGCTGAATTTGGAGCAGTGAAGGGGGTAACCTGACCGCACGCTGACCCGGCTTCATTTTCAGGATCCTAAAATGAACCAAGCTGCTCAAGCGGAACATATGGAGGTGCAAAAGAGAGGGAATCACGGAACTTTATCCGCCCAATTACACAATGAGAAGAGCAACGTGCTGGTAGTATCCATACTGCACGTAACATTCAGAATGCCTGTGGCTGAATCCCTGACTCCATCAGCCCCAAACACAACAGCCTTCCAACCTGCAAGAGTTCAAAGAATGACGGGGAAAAACAGATCACAAACATGTGAATCTATAAAAATGAAAGAGGAAAAAAGGAGGAAAGAAAAGATAAATGCAATTCATGTCCAATGACTACAAAATGAGTGGTATCTGTGGGGCGTAAAAGTCAAGATCACCTTGTTATATCTGTCTGACATTCTGTCTGAATTGTCATGCACTGAAAACCTTTTTCTTGTTACTCGACACACAGCAATTGAATCAGTCTTCAATGGTTTACTAAAATTCACATGTAGTTTTTCATAAAAATTGTACCAAATATAGAAGGATTCCACGTTTTTTCACACCATCCTCCCCTGACCTGAACCCACATCTGTGCCTGCGCCTCAGCCATGTGGCAGGACTTTTTGAAGCTGAAGCACATGACCTGTCAGAGGTGTAAGTTTCGTACCTGCAAAAATTGATGTACACATGCAGGGTGTCTGAATTTATGAAAATATCTTTCTGGTATTTAGCAGAGATGGTGAAATGCAACGTGGAGTTGACAATAAATATACTCTTGGTTACTAAAAGCTGTTTTTGAGAGAAAAGTAAAGCAGACATGAGAGATAAGAAAGGTGTCAATCATTGTGGTGTTTATCCTTCCACTCAGACTATCTTTTCAATCTTGCAATTTCAATTTCAATTTCTCTTTTCAATTATTTTCTGGTTTTTTTTTTTAATGTTGGCCTCTTTTCTCATGACTTTGTTTTGTGTTCGAAAGAATTCTTTCTCACCAACTGAGATACAAAAGTCTCCCGAAGTCCGCTGTCTTCCCAGTTCCCATCTGTGCACAAAATCTATCCAGGTGCAAGTGATTTAGTGTCTCGGTGGATTTCAGTTTTCTCTTGAACAACCCAAAAGACAGCATTTGTTGAAAGTAGCTGTGCGATGAAAAGCCATACAAGACTGTTAATATTCCAATGTTAATAATCAATTGAATATGATAAATCTAAAATATTATCATTTGGATATAAGACGAAGTAAATGTACTTTATCGCATGAAATACACATTGGGTGGTCTCATAATAAAAATCAAGCAATCAGCAAAGGACTTTCAAGTTGTTGAAAATATGATCCAATGATTTAAACAATCATAGGAGGGATTTTTGAAAAAATCTAAATCAAAGGGAGAATGAATTGGGTTAAGAAAATTGAAATTTTGATCATCCTCTCCATCTTTCATCTCTTCTCTAAGATATTACTAAAAGCCACAATGATAATTACGTTAACGAATTTCAGGAATCAGTTATTCATAATTAAGGATGCTGATGTTGGAACTGCCAGGCAGGAGGCCGAGAGGAAGACCAAAGAGAAGATTTGCGGATGTATTGAAGGAGGACATGAGGTTAGTTGGTGTGAGAGAAGAGGATGCAGAGAACAGAGTTAGATTGATTGATTGAAGGAGGTTGATTTGCTGTGGCAATTAGGAAGATCCAATCATGAATAATTCTTTTTCGTGCAGATGAAGATAAATACTTGCATGTGACATATGATGTATATAAAATAGTCAAAGAAACAGGTCAGTAAAACCCATTATTTTTTTCCATCTGTATTTTTACATAAACTGCAAAAGGGAAGGACACAAGGAGTTGAATGATTAAACTGAAACATATGTATGTCAAATTTAAATGAAATGAAATGAAATAAAATGTACACGTTTTCGCAATTAATTAGTACCTGATTGTATCAATTCAATAAATGCAAATTCTAAATATAAATAAATATAAACTGGATGCTGATGGATTTAATTTTTTTAATCATGCATTTTTGCAATCTTGCAACCATACATTAGATAGATAGAAGCTTATTTATGTGTTCTGTTATGTTAAACTTGCACGTCACCTCTGGCAGTTGAAGAGGGGGCTAGTGGCAGGGAGGGTGGCTCCGCTCCCTGTGATGCCCTAACGTCTTGGTCTGCTGAGTGCACGGACTCGGGGTCATCTGGAAGCCATTTCTAACTCTTGCTTGCTCCGTCGTCCTCTCATTTTAATCTGTCCCTGAGCTCCCCCGCACCCCTCCTCCCTTGCACCCCGTATTCCCGCACCCGCCCCTTCCAGCCCACCCCATCCCCCGCCGACGCTCCCCGGGGAAGCCGTAGTTCAGTGACCGAGCTCCGTGCACGCCAGGCCGGCATGGCACGCAAGCATATCCCGCTCTGCTCCCCCAAGCACGCGAAAACTCCATGGGATTTGAACCAAATATCCTCATACTGTACGTAATAAATGGCTCCTGTCTGCAGTGGCACATGAAGTGAAGCTCAGCAGGCTCGCAGCCAGGATCCAGACCAGGGGGAAAACACTACCTATGTGACTGGGATCAATTACTTCATTAGTACGACAAGAGTATTGCAAGTTTTTCCGGCCGTGTAGTGTCTAATTCTGGATGACTTCATATGTTTTGCGGGTTTTTGATCACAATTCTTCATCGTGAATATAGACATAATGCCATGTAAAAGTTATTCTTCGATTAGTTGATGCAGTCTGAGTGCGTACAGTGAAGGGAGCACGGCTCTCTTCCAGCTATGTTCAACTACAGGACCACATGAAAGGGCAGCATGTGTAAGAAAATATTGGACTTACATTACAATAATACTTTTGGAAAACTCCTACATGGCTTAACCAAGGATCTCATATCAATGCAGGGAAGAATTTCCCAGAAATAATGTTGTCCTCTCTTATGAGGCTTGTTCAGCAGGTAACACAGCCAGCCCAAACTATTAAAATAACCAGAGTTTTCGAACTCCAAGTGACCGCAGGCCACTAGAGCATCAGTCTAATTCTCCCAAAGTTATATCAAGTTCCCTGCATAGCTGCTCGTTCCATATGCTCCTATTTTTTGGGGAGCAAACATTTCAGAAATGAGGCTTTGGGAATATCACTGATACATATTTTTCTTTTATCCGTTGGTTTGTCGCGCCATGTGTGAAATGTGCCTGAAAAGTTATCAGGGTCTATCAGGGTCTTTTGGAAATAATTGCGTTCAAGACCAGTGTCGTCCATGAAGCTTCTTTGGACTCTGAATAAAATAAGGAATTTAAAACAGATTTCTCAGTTGTACTTTTGGATTTACATGTACATGCATATCATGCACATGAAAATAGAGAGAAGGGGATCAGTTTTACGTTTCCGCAGAGAAGAGCACAATGGACATTGTTTATTACCAAAACGGACACAATTTCATATGTTACTATAATCAAGGCAATGTGATGCTGTGACCTGCCAGCCTTGAGAGTTAATTTGAATAGTGTGGGTTGTATGTCAAAATATTGCTTATTTATACCACATTAGTTTGCACATCCCCCACAAAATGAATAAAACCTTTGCTTTGTCTCCTTCTTTTTTTCACGTCAGACATGGACACTTTATCCAAGTATCTCTCTATCCGTGTCTTGTGGTCTGGCAGGCAAAAATGCACTCGTTTCAAACAAGACCATCTCTACGCAGCAACATCCAGCGGTTACCTCCTGACTGTCTGAGATAGCACTGGCCCAGATGATGTTTGTGTTGGTCTGTTTACTGGTCTGTTGAGGTTGTTTTTGGCTGCAGCTCTTTAAGGCTTGTCTTATCTTTGTTCTCTTGAGAGAAAAAAAAAGTATTTTATCTGCATTCGCTTTTCTCTTTCTTCTGTCCCGCCAGCTCCGCAACTGCCTATGGGACCCCTGGTTTTCCTCTCCTTGCTGCCCCCTCCCTCCTTTACACCCAAAACCCCTTACCCCTACCCCCTTCCTTCCTCCCTGTTGGTGCTGTGCGTGACAGTAGCTCACTGAGAAGTGGAAATGAGACTAGTAAACAATGATTAGCTCCAGAGCCAGGGCAGCCTGGTCTGCCATTGGTCCTGTCTCTCACAGCGAGCGCCCACCCGCTAGCACATGACATGCAGCAGCATATAGAAGCCCCCCTCCCTCCCCCCCAAGCCTCAGCCAGAGTCATTGCCGGGTCAGAGCCAACCTTTCACAGCCAGGTTACAAGAGGTAATCACAGGCAAACACAGCAGCCACACGCAAAACGCATACATGACCCGCCTTCTCTATACACAAACACACACAAACACACACCCTTCACAACACCCAACCACCCTTTCCCTCAGCCATGGACCTGGCTCTAATTAGCATGATGGGGATGCGAGTAGCCACATGTGTGCAAGCTGAGGAGAAGACTAGGGCGAGGAGGAGGTGGTGGTGTTGGTGGAGGTGGTGGTGGTTTTGGGGGGTGGTTCCCCCTATAGGAACAGCAGAGAGAAGAAACAGTCACCCCCAGTGCAAGGAGCATATTCAAAGACATTGCTATGCCTCTGGTTAACCGAGGAATCATTCTGGAGGCTTTGGTTCTCGGCCACACCGCATTTCTCGAGACAAACAGCTCTCAGACAGAGCAGAACTTGACATTAGCGAAGGACTGTTTAAGAACAATAACTGAAAGAATGACACACAAAAACATAACTTTACCCTTAAGTTGCTTTTTATTATTGTTTTCAAAATTAGCATGCTGTGGACTTCCTTTGGAGAGTGAACTTGAATCCCATCTGTCATGTCACTTGCTCTGCAGACTAAGACAGGTGATAGAACAGTTGTAACAACACTCACCATTTCTAATAAAGCCCACAATTTGGAGTATAACCCCTGAACAATTACCATGTAATTCCACAGAATATATGGGCTTTCCTTCCTTCTGACAGTGCTGATACTTGATTAGGATGAATTTAAACAGGAATCAAACTTCAGGCAGATACCTGAAAGTGCCGGGTACCTTGAAGATTCCAGAAAAAGTTGACAACATATCGTGATATTTTGCACTTTCTCTTTATGAAATGACAGTAAAAAAAAAGTTAAAAAAAATACTAAGTAACTAATAATCTTATAATAACTTTCTCAATTTCTCAAATGTTACATAGTAGAAAAAGTACAATAAAACATAAAACCATTTTCCTTTTTTTCTCTTTTCTTTGCAGCAGACATTTAAACAGCTGTAGTTTCCATAGGCCAACCATGCACACACATAAACACACCCCTGGGAATTATTACACATGTATGACACTGATTGGTATGATTTGGAACTCGCTTGAGAGCATCAAGATATAAGTTCAAATTGAATTGACATTTTCGAAAAAAGATGCCAATAGGAAAACAAGGGAATAAAGGCTTTTCCCATAAATAAGTTATTTTGAACATACCAAATAACAACAGGTAGCAGTCTTGTGTTTAACCCTGTTATTACACTGTACGAGCATATGAAAAATGATTTATTATCTAAGTATGACTTCTTGTCAATTTAAAATCTTAAATGTCCACTCAAGAATAGAATTTTGTCTTACCATAATTTTGATTGGATTCATCACAGACAAACAATAAGAGTCCTTATCAACCCAAACTTCATTCCAAGAAGTTCAGTCACAATAAACTAATTGCATCCAATGGTTGTTTGGATTTTACATCAAATATCAAACTGCAAAAAAATAAATTCACAAAAAATGAGGTTGTTTTTTTTTAATATACTCTAATTACTCCCTAAAATTGTCATTTGAAAATTATTTTTGCCACTGTCCATACTTATGAGGTTTTTTTCATAACAGATTTAAATCTGCATTTTGTGTATATGTCTGTACAGTGTCCTTGAGTGTTAAGTAAGGCACCTGAAATAAAATGTATTATTATCATTAAGTATTTCCTCTTCTTGCAGTGTACTTAAATAAGGTTGCAGTTGAAATTGTTTCAAGTGTACTGTATGTTTGGATTTATACATAAGCTACACCATAAGTTCTGGGAAATTGGATACAAATGTTTAGGGCTACACTCTGTATGGTGGGATGTATTGGCAAGTTTTTCCAATATCCAAAGTCATACACATCCATAACATACCGTTTATGGTGAAAAGATACGGGGAATAATGTTTTATTTTATATTGCACCTTTTCTTGACTGAAAATGAAAAATATAGTCTCCTTCACAATTACAGTCAGCAATTGCATCAATTTACCTTAATTTTATAATGGGTCCAAAACACATTAACTCCTGTTGTTCTGTAGTTGTATGTATGTATGCATGAATGTATGTTGATATCTATCTTTCTGTCTATCAAATGGTCTCATAAGATCTCAGACTCTCTCTCTGTCAGAGGACAGGAGCTGGGGGGGGCTGAAGGGGTCTGGGGGCCACCTGAAGTTTGCCAAGCGATGACATAACCTTTAACAACTGGGCTTTTGTGTATGGGGGGTGTTGCAAAGTAAAGAGCTTCAATAATTCATAGTGCGCCTGAATTTATGGGAGCAGTCAAATTATTCTGTGGTGACTCCAAGTGTAAAGGAAAGAAGGAAGGATGGCAGAAGTTAGAAAGAAGAGAAAACGTTCAAAGATTCATTATTATCTGATTATATATGAATATTTCAAAAGAATCATTGTGTTTGCAATCAGCAGGATACCAGTGGTGTTGTGATTTGTGTTCATATATATTTATTTTCTTGAAACTATGAAGCATTGAAAGAATTATGTCATAATGAGCAAAGTTGCAAAGGGGCAAATGTCCTCTTTAGATTAGAAACAAATGACAGACACAGAACAAACAAAAGTCAACGCCTAAATATAAAGATTGTACAAATAATGGAGCCAAAGTTTCACTCGGCCGTTACACAAACAAAAATGCACGCACCGCCGTTTTAGAAACATGAAAACAAGGTGATGGAAATTTCGGAGATTACCGGACTCGTTACAAACTGCAACCTCGTAAATGCGCAAAATTAGGCTGCATGCAGAGTTTTCTCTGGTGAAATTCAATGCCAAGCTCCCTGACTGGTAACCGGCAACATTACTGTTTGTCCTGCGCTCAGCTGAAAGGGACATTTAGCAGAAATTCAATTAGATTATAAAGTCGTTTTAGAGACGGACAAACCGTGTGCAAACATTTTCTGCCCCCGGTGCGTCCGTCGAGTCTTCTGCAGCCAAAAAATAAATGATGTTAGAGAGATACTCTTTGGGGAAGCGTAAACGGTGCCAGTCCTCCAATTAGTAAAACAAATTGGCTTCACACGTTTCCCTGAATCGGTCACCAGTTACTGAGCCCGTCCTCCGGCGAGGACGCTCTGTCGGACGGTCCCCGATGCGCGCCTCCCAGAGATAATGGAGTGAGTGGGCTTTACGGGGCATCCACAATGGGAGGAGTATGAAACTTATCCCGAGCCCTGCCCACCAACTGCAAAACATATAAGAAGCCTGGATGAAGCAAAAAAACACATTTTTTAATCGTAAATCTGGATGAAAGACCTGCGAAAGAACAGCATTTCATCCTCAGGCACTAGATTTATTTTCTCTTGATCAAGTGCTTGTGATAATAATTTCTCTGTCAGTTGATTGACATATATGATTTTTCTTCGTGCTGAAGTGGGAAAAAAAGCTTTAATTATTTTTGGGGCGATTTTTTTGTCCCTCATTATTCATATCACTGAGACACTACTAAAAAGCTTTTTTTTTTCGAAGGAACAAGTGGGTCTCAATGGCACTGGACACTGAGTTTGGCGTGAAGGGCAGTAGCATCATCAGGGAATGGAGTGGACAGGTCCAACCTGCTCTGGTTGCCTCCTTTATTTTCCTCTTCTGCCTGGAAGCCTGTCTGTGGGTCAGGAATCTGAGGCTCAAGAGGAGACTGCCTGGACCCTTCGCCTGGCCCGTAGTGGGCAACGCCATGCAGCTGGGCCAGATGCCCCACATCACTTTTGCCAGACTAGCCAAAAAATATGGTAACGTGTACCAGATACGACTAGGTTGCAGTGACATTGTGGTTCTGAATGGAGACAGGGCAATACGTCAGGCTCTAATACAACACAGCACAGAGTTTGCAGGCAGACCAAACTTTGTTTCTTTCCAGATGATCTCTGGAGGCAGGAGCATGACATTTACTAATTACGGCAAACAGTGGAAAGCGCACAGGAAAATTGCGCAGTCGAGCCTGAGAGCCTTTTCCTCTGCAAACAGTCAGACCAAAAAAGCCTTTGAGCAGCACGTAATGGCCGAGGCCATGGAACTGGTTCAGGTACTTTTGCGCCACAGTGCTGAAGGACGCTATTTCGACCCCAGTCATGAATTTACGGTAGCTGCTGCAAATGTGTTGTGCGCTCTCTGCTTCGGGAGGCGATATGGCCATGATGACCTGGAGTTCAGGACCCTGCTGAGAAAAGTGGACAAGTTTGGTGAGACAGTTGGGGCAGGTAGCTTAGTAGATGTCATGCCGTGGCTTCAGGCTTTCCCAAATCCCGTCCGCAGTGTCTATGAAAACTTCAAAAGTCTAAACGAGGAGTTTTTTGCCTTTGTGAAAGATAAAGTGGTACAGCATAGAGACTCCTTCAACCCCGATGTGACGCGGGATATGAGCGACGCCATCATCAGTGTGATTGAGCATGGGAAAGACAGCGGATTGACAAAAGAGTTTGTAGAGTCGACAGTTACAGATCTAATCGGAGCAGGCCAGGACACAATGTCAACCATAATGCAGTGGATTGTCCTGCTACTGGTTAAATATCCAGATGTTCAAGCAAAGCTCCAGGAGCTCATAGACAACGTGGTTGGTCAAGACAGGCTGCCCTCAGTTGAGGACCGAAGCAACTTGGCATACCTGGACGCCTTCATCTATGAGACCATGCGTTTTACCAGTTTTGTCCCAGTCACCATCCCACACTCCACCACCTCAGATGTCACCATCGAAGGTCTACACATCCCTAAAGACACAGTGGTCTTTATCAATCAGTGGTCCGTCAACCACGACCCCCTGAAATGGAAGGACCCGCATGTTTTCGACCCCACACGCTTCCTAAATGAAAACGGTGCCCTTGATAAAGACATTACCAGCAGTGTTATGATTTTCTCCACAGGTAAAAGGCGATGCATCGGTGACCAAATTGCCAAGGTGGAAGTGTTTTTATTTACAGCGGCTTTGTTGCATCAGTGTAGATTTGAGAGCAACCCTGCTGAGCCTTTGACTTTAGATTGCTCTTACGGGCTCACACTGAAGCCCCTCAGGTTCCACGTCAGTGCCAAGCTGCGAGGAAAGCAACTCGACCAAGTCTCCCCATCATGACCTGCATGTACTGGATTCAGTATGAACAAAGACTTAACACTTTCCCTCAGATGATGTTTTACAGTGAGTATCCGCATACTTGCACAAAGTCCTATTACAAGATTGTCATATTTAAAGATGGTATTTAATAAATATCCTAATATGGTTTATATATGAACCGTGGTTAATGCAGGGTTGAGAATAAAGTTTTGGAGAAGCAATGTTCCACAACAACCTGAATTCAAGCTAATGGACTTTTGGGGTCAGTGCAAAAGGTTTTCAATTTGTGCATCATGAAATACTCTATACTTGATCAGTTTTTGTATGTAATTATTAAAAATTAAGCTGTGTGCCTGTTTCGCATCAACTATTGAGCATGAACGTACCTTAAATGTCAAGTTAAACTAACATAACTGCATATGAAATGCTTTTGAATGCTATAAATTCACTTAGTGGCCTGTTGTTCTAAATTCTAATAATAATCTAAGAATATATATATATATATATATATATATATATGTAACCATGTCACACAGAGCAGTTAAAAAATATTTTTTTACAGTCTTTATTCAGGTATGAAATTCAATAGAACATTATCTACTTCTGCTGTATTCAAAGCATTGTAACACATTCAACAAATAAAAAGAATGGCTTTGGACGAAAATACAGAAGTTTGGGTGCAAAGAGGAAGTCCTTCAACAGGATGCGTCCATCGGAGATGAGCACTTCGTCGAAGCGGTTTTCACATTGCAGATGTGCAGCTTCTCTTTTACTCACGAGGCATTATCAGAAATATTTTTGTTTACAAACCAACTTTTATAAAGCTATTTGGATGTCACAACCTTTGCATTCAAGAATTGCCATTGAGGTCTCGTGGATCTTTTTCTTTTTCTGTCTGTTGGCAATGAACTACTCAGTAGGTCTAGAATAATGTTCTAGGTATTTCGGATGGATCGTAACATTTTTATGGACCAGTGTGATGGCTTTATATGATGGAAAAAAATAAGCTATATCTGAATTTGATAAATTAAAAATGTTAATGATCTTAAACATGTCATATTTTGTGTCTGCTTCAAACTTTCTTTCTTGAGAAATATTACATTTCTTTTTTTTTTCTTCAAGCCTACTTAGTGTGCTATAAATCAGGGGAAATCGTTTGAAATAAATTAGTTATTTGACTCATACAATCAGATGTGTGTTTAGGTGTTTGTCACTAATGATTGTCAAAAACCTTAATTGTGATTAATTGTGATACACAAGCCCATCATTACCAGACTAACTAAACTCATTTGTAATGTAAAGACCCCTTTTATTGATAAAGACCAGAATGACACCCTCTGGCCTTGACATTCTGCACCCAAACAAACTACAAAACACAAAACACATTCTTATCGGGGAAGAAAATGAAATAAGTGTGCACAATACATGTTGCATTTATAGCAGATCAGTGTCTGAAACATATATGACATTAGTCGCTGTTCTATATTCTTCGGAATCTTTTTGATGGATCCGTGTGAGCAAGTGTTGAAAGTGAAAGATTTCGTTTTCATATCCGAGAGACTTTTTTTTTTCTCCCGCTGTGTGTTAATAATTAAAAGCTTGGCTGTGAATAACAGACACTAAACCATCTTGACAAAAGCCCTAGAAGGTGCATAGGAAAGTGCAAAGAACAAATTAATCTCATGATAGCTTAAAAATCAACCAACCTCTGTTTTTTTCTTGCTAGCTACACTTTTGACGACCCATCTAAAACTCCACTACCAGTAAAAGTATAATATCTTGACATTTTTTATATTTATTTCAAATATTTTGCCCTTCATGCCACATTTCGTATGCACAGCCTTATATTTTTCAATTGCATCACTGTCATATCTCACACCTTTTTTTTTTGTAAATGAAGTCTTGTGTAGTTTTGGCCTATTCAGTTGCTCTGGTCTGCCATCCTGAAATGACGCTTCAGAAAGGAGGCTCGGGTAGGAAAAGAACTAAGGTCTGCAGGCTGTGGTCGAAATAGGAGAGGAGAAATCATATTAAAAAAACGGTTGCTGACCCCTTCCTCCATAGAGATAGATATAAGCAAAGTGTGAAGGCATGAATCTGCATTCTTCTAAAGTGGTCATCTGAAGAGACGTTGGACCAGAGCTAACCACTCAACCTGAACAAGCTCTTGTCATTTCTCTGGAGGAGGGGTGAGGCAGTGTTTGCTAGCTTGATTCTGTTTTTGCTGTAGTTATTTTGTTTTTATAATTACAACTTACAGCAACGACATCTATCATGTGCTCTATATCTAAGAGTGCACAAAGAAGAATGCCAATATGACTGCCCATTTCTACTGAAATTTTATTTTTGCTGGACACCCTGGAGGATAGGCAAACTGCAGGATACAACAATGGCTCAGGTGAATCCTGATTTTTGCGTGACAGGTAGTCGCATCATCAGAGAATGGTGTGGACAAGCCCAGCCTGCTCTGGTTGCCTCCTTCATTTTTCTTGTCTGCCTTGAAGCCTGTCTGTGGTTCAGAAACCTGAAGCTAAAAAGCAGGTTGCCAAGACCCTTTGCTTGGCCGGTGGTTGGAAATGCCATGAAGCTGGGACAGATGCCCCATATTACCTTTGCCAAACTTGCCAAAAAGTACGGCAATGTGTACCAGATACGATTAAGTTGCAGTGACATTGTGGTTCTCAACGGAGGAAGGGCAATACGTCAAGCTCTGATAGAGCATAGCACAGAATTTGCAGGCAGACCAAGCTTTCAGTCTTTTCAGGCTGTCTCTGGGGGGAAAAGTATGACTTTCACCAATTACAGCAAACAGTGGAAGATGCACAGGAAAATTGCTCAATCAACAATCAGAGCGTTCTCATCTGCCAACAGTCAGACCAAAAAAGCTTTTGAGCAGCAAATTGTGGCTGAAGCCACAGACCTTGTTGAGATTTTCCTTAAACTTGGCAATCAAGCCCAGTATTTCAACCCTGCTCATGAGCTGACAGTAGCTGCAGCTAATATGATTTGTGCCTTTTTCTTTGGAAAACGCTACGGCCATGATGATGTTGAGTTTAGAGCCTTGTTACAACGGGTGGATGATTTCGGACAGACAGTTGGTGCAGGCAGCTTAGTGGATGTGATGCCATGGCTACAGTCTATCCCAAACCCAGTCCGCAGTGTGTTTAAGAACTTCAAAAACCTTAACAAAACCTTTTTTGAGTTTGTTCAAATCAAGGGGGAAGAACATAGAGAGACCTTCGATCCTACGGTGACAAGGGATATGAGCGATGCAATTATCGGCATGACTGAGGCTGATAACGGGCTCACAAAAGGGCACACAGAGGTGACGGTTTCAGACCTGATAGGTGCAGGGCTGGATACTGTTTCCACTGCTCTTTACTGGATTCTTATTCTCCTGGCTAAATACCAAGATATCCAAACCACACTTCAGAAGCTCATGGACGAAGTGGTTGGAAGAAACAGACTGCCTTCCGTGGAGGACAGGAAGCACTTGGCCTATGTGGACGCCTTCATCTATGAGACAATGCGGTTCCCCAGTTTCGTCCCAGTCACCATTACCCACTCCACAACTTCAGACGTTACTATCGAGGGACTTCACACCCTGAAAGACACAGTGGTCTTCATCAATCAGTGGTCAACCACAACCCCCTGAAGTGGAAGGATCCTCACATCTTTAAACTGTCAAGATTCCTCGATGCAAACGGGTCTCTGGACAAGGACAGTACCAATAACGTTATGATCTTTTCAGCAGGGAAGAGAGGATGTATTGGTGAACAGATTGCCAAAGTAGAACTATTTTATTTCTTTGCCATTTTACTTCAACAGTGTAGCTTTTAGAAGTGCCCCAATGAAGAGCTGTCTCTTAACTGCTCCGATGGTTTAAAACTGAAGCCTTTAGATTACAAGATTGCTGCCAAACGCAGAGGGAAAGTATTTACTTGTCAGTAGAACCTGCCCTCTAACAGGAATGAAATATGAGATATGTGCTGTGAAAAAAATATAACTGGTAATTGAGAGACGAGATGGCTCATAAGCTTTTTACTTGAATTATGCTGCTACGTAATCAATGAAAGAAGTGAAAACAATACTGTTGTTTGAAAATCTTGTCCCCTTTACATAATAAAAAAACGCACATTGTATCTGGACTGTTTGAGCAGCTAATTCTGGAAAAGTCTGTCAGCTTTATTCAAAGACCGTGTTGAAGAACTGGAAGTGTATTGCATGTCTACAAAGTGAAACCAAAGCATTTAAGGGTTTTAAACCTTCATTTTCTCTGACTGGCAGCAGTGAATGCTTCACTTCTTTCTAAAAGAAGTATAATGTATCGAGGCTTATTAAAACGGTCAGAATGTATTTTCATTTACTGACCTTGCATTTCTTTTCCTGACAAGAAAATAAAGCATGACATTTCTTTCACTAAATGGAGAATAAGGAAGATAGCCAAAGTGCAGAAAATATTCACAACCCATCTACACCATCATATTCACTACAGGCTATGTATTACCTATCTATAGACTTATATAACTGTAAATGTTACACTGATGTGTAAAACTGGGACTTTATAGATTCCCTGCTTGTCCATGCAGCAGACAGTGACGAGAGGAATTCCCAAGGTGAAGCAGGACAGAAAGATATTGTAATAGGCCTGGGATGTTTGTAAAGTTGTCGGCAATAATCTTACAAGTTATGATGCTCTGAAGAAAATACCATTGTGGATTTGAGGCTCGCAATTTTAGACCACCATTTTTCTTTAATTGTGACCAAATACTTGTGCTCAAACCTCACTGGCAATGGGGAATCTGTGTATTTCTTGCAAAGTTCAATAGTCTCCGTATGTCTGTTAGAGTTTCACATATTTGACATGATGTAGAAACAGAAATGCACTTTTTCATTGTAATGAACTAGCAACATTACAAAGTGTATATTTCTAAATATCTAAGCTCATGCTAAACTAAAAATAAATATCACTTGCAGGGTTTTTTGGTTGTCTTTTTTCTTGGAGATGGGAAGATAAATGTTTCCAGCCAAAACAGCCATTTATCCTTGTCAGTGCCAGACCATTTCACATTTAAGTAAAACAGAGATACAGCTTGCACATCATCTACCACATCCATGTACTCCTAAATCTTAGCTGCTATGTATTCTCATGTCAACTCACGACACATGCATCATATAACTCCACTGCTCTCTCTTACACATTTGTGCAAGATGATTCATAATGCCGCATTGTCTTAGCTGTAAGCTGTATTTAGTTAAATAAAGGTTCTATGATAAATTTAACAGTCCTGTGTGATACATGCTCCATCTTATTTTGTAACTTATATGGAATAAACATTTGTTCTGATATACAGTATGCCTACATCTTTGTTTCTTTGGCAAGAGCAGACAAAGTGTTATAAAATCGCAGAGGGGCCAGAGATGTCAAAGACTTAATATAAGTTCCCAGGTTCTTGTGTCAGTTTTGCTGTGAAAGAAACATGTCTTTAAATCAGGACCCCGTGCTCCTGACCCCCAAACCGAGCAAGCAGAGGGTCAGAACATCAGCCACAAGGTTCACTCATGAATGCTTCAAGAGGGATCACTCTGTACTCTTGGAATAGATCTTCAGTAGATGCCCTTGCTACAACCCTTCACACTGCACTCACTCACTTGGAACATCAAGGAAGCTATGCCAGGCTGCTTTTCAGAGAGATCATGTCTGCTTTTAATACCAACATACCAAGCAAACTGGTCACCAAACTCCTCAAACTGGGTTTTTCACAGCACATTTGCACCTGGATTTATAACTTCCTGACAGAACGCTCCCACAGGGGGAGATTAGAACCACATCTCTCCTCAGCTCTCAGCAACGGCCACAGGGCCGCGTGCTGAACACCTTCCTCTACATTCACTATACCCACGACTGCACCCCCAATCACCCGAACAACAGCATAATCAAGTTTACAGACTCATCTCAGGAGAAGATGAGACGGCTTACTGCAAATAGGTGGAACAACTGTCAGCATGCTGCTCCAGACATAACCTCACATAACATAACATCTCCAAAACAAAGGAGCTGATTGTCGATTTCAGGAGGAGGAAAACGGACATTCCACCAGGAGACAGAGTGGAGAAGTTCCCAGACTTCAGGTACCTGGGCACTCATATTAAGGAGGACCTAACCTGGACAATTAGTATCACGGCACTGCTGAAAAAGGCACATCAGAGTTTGAATTTCCTGAGGACACTCAGGATGAACAACCTCACAAAGAAGCTGTTAGTGTCCTTTTATCACTGCACTGTGGAGTCTGTCCTGAGCCTTGGTATCTCTCTGTGGTTCACCAGCAGCACAGCAGCAGAAAGGAAGGCACTGCAGACAATCATTACCACCATTCAAAAAGTTATTGGTCATCCTGTTCCATCGTTTTAGGACATCGATAGCACATGCTGCCTCAGGAAACCCTACAGCATCCCAAGAGACCCATTCAAAACTGGTCACCACCTACGTCAACTGTTGCCCTCAGGGAGGCGTTTCAGGACTATCAAAGCAAAAACAAACAGATTGAAAAAACGTTTTTACCCAACGCTGTCATAGCATTAAATTCCACACAATCCAATACTTGAACATTAGATACAGTACTGTGCAATAACCCAAGTGACTCCACTGCACATGCCTACATACCTACAGGGTCTTTATTTATCCATTTATTCTTTTAGCCATTGTTTTATATATTTTGTCTTGTATTTTTAACTTATAGTTGCTGCTATTGTTGTGTTCTTTCCCTTTAATTTTGTTTTTGAGATAACGCTGGTTCTGAGAGCTGCTATCTCCCAATTTTATTGCTCTTTGTGTCATGACAAATGTGTTTGTGTTTGTATTTGAATTTGAATTTGATAACAGTGATATTATGTTGAAATCTAATGTAGATAAATTCAGCAGAATATGCATTTTCTCATGATTAAAAAAACAAAATGCGTATCTCATTCTTCCCTTTAACTGACAACATAAATAATGAAAGATTTGAAAGAGGACAGACTAAAGAGGAAGACTAATATATTGTCAGCTGAATCGCTTAGGAAGCATTGCTGTGAATTGTTTTTTTTATGGTTGATTGATATATGTGAATTCTTTTCTGTAGCCTGATTTCATGAAGAAGCCACTGCTTGGATGTGATTCATACTTGAAAGTATGATCATTTGTTTTTAGTTTGCTATCCGATGCACTCATAAATTATCCTATGTACTCATAAGAGTTAATCTTATGAGTAGATGATATTAAATTATTGATTTTTTTGAGGATCAAATATTCTTTCCAGATACAAGATAGCATGTATTGGAAAATATAATTTAGCATAGCTATGCATTCTTAACACATTTGCAGAGTGAACTCTAAGCTGATTGGTTACCAACTGAACACTGGAATTGCTATTCCATAGTCGTTACAAAACATTCCAGACACTTTGCAATATTAGCTTTGCAGCAGAAACAAGATGCTGAGAAGTTTTGATATAGTAGACCTAAAGTCTTGCACAGAGAGTATAACCATGGGTTTCTTTAATAAAATGAACTTCAAGTGTATTTCTTTCTTTAAAGAGTTTGCATCTGGTTGTATTTTCATGAAATAATCTCACTTGTGAAAAGCCGAAAGGAAAAGAAGAAGAAGAATCTCACTTGTGACCTCTGTTGAGTTGTGATGGCTGCTGAAAGTAAAGTGTATGTAAAGTCATCTTCTTCTTTTCCTTTCGGCTTTTCTCTTCAGGGGTCGCCACAGCTAATCAACCTTCTCCATCTAACCCTATTCTCTGTATCCTCCTCTCTCACACCAACTAACTTCATATCCTTTCTCACTACATACATAAATCTTCTCTTTGGTCTTCCTCAAGCCCTCCTGACTGGCAGCTCTAATTCCAGCATTTGTCTACCAATATATTCAGTATCCCTCCTCAATACATGACCGAACCATCTCAGTCTGTCTTCTCTGACCTTCTTTCCAAAGCATCAAACATGTTCTGTCCCTCTGATGGACTCATTCCTGATCCTATTCATTCTCATCACTCCCAAAGAGAACCTTAAAATCTTGATTTCTACACCTCCATCTCTCCCTCCTTTCTTTTCATCTTGTTGCTGTTTCTAGACCATACAGCATCGCTGGTCACAGCACTGTCTTGTACTAAAGTGTATGTAAAGCAGTGAATGTAAAGTAAAAAAGTATATGCACTTGGGTAAATGTAAAGATATTCATGATTACCTCATTGTGTTTTTGAGGTACATTTCCTGTACCTTGTTTTTCCTCATTAGATTTATACTCCAATAAGTTCAGAAGTGAATTATTGAACCAAAATAACTCCATCACATTTACCTGTATTCAAAACTATATAAAACATATGACAAACCATTTTGATATTAAAGCTACATATTTCATATTTTATAGATAGAGCAATTGTCTTTTTGTTTGTTTTTGATATGTGCCACCCTTAAGGATTTGTTATGCAGGATTAGATGTGACTATAAATCCAACCAGAGTAACTAATTTTGTGTCTTTGCCAAATAGTCGGGTTTTTTTTTATTCTTTGTGTTACCAGTGAAATACTACACTAATAGACTACTGATAAAGTTAAACTTATGTACCTAAAATAGTGCATTTTCAAATGTTTCCTAGATTTTACTTCTACAGCTGCAGGTATTACACTTTGCAAGTGCTTACTAACCAGAGTAAGTTCTGAAAATAAAGCAGCAATTTTAAAATGTCCTGTAGTCATATATGTCACAATAATTGCTATGTTCATTAGAACATATTGCAAGTTCACCATTGTGGGATAAATGAAGAATACCACTTGGTAGAGCAGGTATCCCTCCAGTCTGGTTGGCAGTTCGATTCCTGATCCCTTCTGTCTTCATACTAAAGCGGTCTTGGGCAAGACACTGAACCCCAAGTTGCTTCCACTGGTCTAGTGAGTGTCTTGCATGGAACCTCTGCCACTCATGTGTGAGCCTATGGGTGAACGCAATCTCGTGTAAAGCGCTTTGAAACCACAGGGTATGAAAGAGACCTTTTATCTGTCTCTCATTTTCAGGTCCAAAAGCCATCCAAACATTTCTAGCTATTCCAACATTGTATTCAAAAAAGGAAGCAAAAGTCATAATGTACATTTTGAATCCCATACTCTTCGATTTGTGAAATATAAGTCTCCTACTGCTTCAAATATGGAATAAATATATTGATCTAAGTGTGGGCTGGTATCTCAACACTTTCATTGTTTTCTTTCTGTGCTCTTAATTTTCCCTTTTCTGAAGCATGACAGCATTTTCTGAGTGTGGACCTGCGTACTTGGAAGAGGAGCATCGGGGCAACCTCCATGGAATGCTTTTCTACACAAGAATTGATACAGCTTCAGCTAAAAACATCCTGTATTGTCCAAGCCCGTATTTCCCACATTTGCTGTCTTTGCTTTGACACCACAAGGACCTGAGGAGGTGGACCAAAACACCCATGAAGTCCTGTCCAGCTGAAAGACTCTCTTCAAGCCAATCCTCTCACATTTGCACGGTGCATCCCCGTAACCATCTGAGTTTCACTCCTAAAAGACAAACAAAATGAAACAAGACATTTTTTCATCTTCTGCACACAGACATAGCTGTAGCATGATCTCCCACATGGTTCACCTCTGCCAACACAAAACACAGCTCAGCGCTCTTTGAAAACTGAGGCTTTTCATGTAAACTGTAGACACTGTATATTGCATGACACATAAGAGTAGAGTTGCAATTATTGGTAATCTCCCCCCCCCCTTTCCGACCGTTGCCATCATCTGCTGAAACACAGCAGAACATTATGACCAAGCACTGGCTGGTGTCAGTCTTTCCGAGAACACTGGCCTCATCACCAACACACTGATCACAGTTTTACTCTTTCTCCAAAATTTTGCAGACAAAAAAATGACTGTGATTGTGCATTATATCAGTGTGACCCAAGGAATCAAATATCAAAGCAGACAATGAATCATTATGTTGTGAAAAAAAAGAGGACGTTGGAAACCCTTTCTTTAAGGTTCATATACAGAGAATCAGGGGAAAAAGAAGCCATAACTATTGTTACATGACTATGAATCAAGTCCCCTGATCATTGAAAAAAGATGGGTTCTGCGGCAAGTTAAAACAACCCATCACTTTCCCTTAAGTAGAGTAAATAATCAGTAGCTGTTGTTATTTCTCATAGTACAGGATTAGTTCTATACAATATTTCTCTCCATTCTATTTTCTCTGTCTCTACAAGGGAATAATTTAGTTCTTTCTGTGACTTTAACAGGCCTTGGATTGTTTTTCCACGCCAATGCCCAGGATCAAACAAAATGTTTTTAAACAGGTGTAAAGATTTTTCCATTATTTTTCCCACAGGCTGTAAAGGCTTCAGCTTGTTACATTATGTCATGAGGAGGTCAATTACAATATTGTTCCAGTTTACACCCAAATCCAAAATTCTTACCACATGAACGTGTAGAAGTCCTCCTATACTAGTGAAAGTCCAAAGTCTAGAATTGTGCTGGGATCCATCATATAACCATGACAACCACATGAGAAGTGACCCTTTTCAACAAATAATTACCCAACCCATTATTGAAAGCAGGGATGTTTGGACTTTTAGTTTCTCCAGTGCTGTGTTTTGGAGAGGTGAAAAAGAGAGGGCCTCTGATATAAAATCACAAAGAAGTTAATTTGTCACATTTTGTTCCATAAAACAAAGAATTACTTTAAGGAAGAGAGGGAAGAAGTGAACTACACGGTCAGTATGAGCTAACGGTTGGCATGTGGTTTTTGCTCACACACGAGAGCTCACCTCATGGACTGACACTCATTTTAACCACGTTAAAGAGGTCACTTCTATTTGATGTGGAAACAGAGCAACACTGTCTCTGGGGATTTATGTTAAATGGTGATTTGATAGCCGACCCGCGAAGTAAGAGGGTGTGTAGTCTGTCTGCCTTCTTCCTGCAGATTATCTGAGAGCTGCTAATGCTAAGACTGAGGTCACGTCAGGCTCAATTCCACAGACTCTTCACTTGCACCAGTGTGACATGGGGGCGGACATAGAACAGACCCAATTTTGACCCTCCACATGCTCAAGGGTGTATTCAAAAGAGACACATGAGCAACACTCAATTCTCATTGAGCCCTTTACTCAGCAATGAAGCAAATTACCCTAATATTGCAAATAAGTCATGATCTCAGATATCTAATGAAATCCGGTTTTGGTTTACATTTTTTACTGCACTGGAGGGTCAGGCACATACATGCCGCTATCCATCTTGTGCCTTGTCAGATAAATTGTGAGCATTCAGACAGTGCCAAACCACTCGCACCATTCTTGTAGAATTCAAACAAGGACCACCTCTGGAAGTGTATAGGAGCCTCCAAGAAGAAGATCAAATATTTGTTATGAAAAAGGAAGGGAATAAATCTCATTATTGCTCTGTATATTTTCTAAGCAACAGGAAAACATTGGAAAAACCATACAGAGTGATGTCTCACGCATGATTGTGAGATAGGGATAATCAGTTGAAGATGAGCAGACAACTCTGACTTAGCAGATCTTCTTTTCCTTTCGGCTTTTCTCTTCAGGGGTCGCCACAGCTACCACTGACAACCTTCTCCATCTAACCCCATTCTCTGTATCCTCATCTCTCACGCTAACTACCTTCATATCCTCTCTCAGTAAGTCCATAAATCTAGGATAGGATAGGATAGGATAGGATAGGATAGGATAGGATAGGATAGGATAGGATAGGATAGGATAGGATAGGATAGGATAGGATAGGATAGGATAGGATAATACTTTATTGATCCCCATAGGGGAAATTCGGGTGTTGCAGCAGCAACATTAGAAAAAAAACAAAAAACAAACAGCAAAGATATATACACACAGATATAAATGCATACACATATGCACATATGTCACCATACATGCCAACACACACATATACATACATATATACACACGCATACCAATACCTACATATAATATTTATACACATATACACAATATACACATACACAAACACATACACATACACATACACATACACATACACATACACATACACATACACATACACATACACATACACATACACATACACATACACATACACATACACATACACATACACATACACGTGTGAGTGGGTGACAGAGTGATTGGGCGACGGTCGCACAGATGCCCCCCAGGGTTTTGTCCCTTCCAGACTGCTGTGATCCAGTCTGAAGGCCGTGGACACAAAGGAGCGTCTGAAGCGTTCAGTTCTGCACCAGGGTGGGATGAGCCGCTGGCTGAACGAGCTGCTCATATGCCACAGTTCGTCGTCCAGGGGGTGGGAAGGATTGTCCAGGATAGCTCCCAGTTTGTCCTTCACCCTCCGCACAGTCACCGACTTAAGATGGTCAAGGTTGGGTCCCACCACTCAGCAAGCTTTCTTCACAAGCTTGTTGAGCCTGTTGACCTCACCAGTCCTGGCACCGCCCCACCAGCACACTATAGCAAAGAAGAGTGCGCTGACTACCATAGACTGGTAGAAGGTCTTGAGGAGCCCACTGCGGACACCAAACGACCTCAGTCTCCTCAGGAAGAACATCCTGCTCTGAGCAGTTACCTGAAGTCCTCCAACCTCTTGATCTCCACTCCCTGTAGCCTCACCGTTCCACCCCGGTTCTTCTCATTCGCACACATATATTCTGTCTTGTTGCAACTAACCTTCATTTCTCTCCTTTCCAGAGCATACCTCCACCTCTCAAGATGTTCCTCCACCTGTTCCCTGCTCTCACAACAGATCACAATATCATCTGCAAAACATCATGGCCCATGGAGATTCCTGTCTAACCTCATCTGTCAGCCTGTCCATCACCACTGCAAATAAGAAGGGGCTCATAGCTGATCACTGATGAAGTCCCACCTCCACCCTGAACTTCTCTGTTACACCTACAGCACATTTCACCACTGTCTCACAGCCAGCATACATGTTCTGGACCAGTCTAACATACTTCTCTGCTACTCCAGACTTCCTCATACAAAACCAGAGTTCTTCTCTCGGCACCTTGTCGTATGTTTTTTTCTAGGTCTGCAAAAGTGCAATGGAGCTCCCTCTGACCTTGTCTGTACTTCTCTATTAGCATTCTCAATGTGAATACTGCATCTGTAGTACTCTTTCTAGGCATGAAGCCATACTGCTGCTCACAAATACTGACTTCTGCTCTCAGTCTAGTTTCCACTACTCTTTCCCATAACTTCATTGTATGGCTCATCAACTTTATCCCTCTATAATTACTGCAATTCTGCACATCCCCCTTATTCTTAAAAATGGGTACCATCACACTTCTTCTCCACTCCTCAGGCATCTGACACAGGCACTCTCTAAGATCTTGTTGAATAATCTAGCCAGACACTCTACCGCTGCCTCTCCTAGACACTTATATACCTCCACAGGTATGTCATCTGGACCAACTGCCTTTCCACTCTTCATCCTCTTCATTGCTCTCCTCACTTCACTTTTACTAATCTCTGCTACTTTGTGGTCTACAATAGTCAGCTCTTCCACCTGTCCCTCTCTTTCATTTTCCTCATTCATCAGCTCTTTAAAGTAAACTTTCCATCTTCCCATCACTCTTCTAGCATCTGTCAATACATTTCCCTCTCTGTCCTTAATCACACAGACCTGCTGTACATCCTTTCCATCTCGATCTCTCTGTTTTGCCAACCTGTATAAAATCAGTCTCTCCCTCCTTACTGTCCAACCGAGCATACAAGTCATCGTATGCCATTTGTTTTGTCCTTGCTACCTGTATCTTTACCTCACGCTGCATCTTCCTGTCTGTTCTCTTCACTCCCCTCAGTGTCCCACTTCTTCTTTGCTAACCGCTTTCTCTGTGTACACTCCTGCAATTCCACATTCCACCACCAGGTCTCCTTATCTACTTTCCTTCCAGACAACACACCAAGTACTCTCCTACCTGTCTCCCTAATCACATTAGCTGTAGTTGTCCAGTCATCTGGAAGTTCTCCGTGACCACCAAGAGCCTTTCTCGCCTCTCTGAAAACCATACAACACTCCTCCCCTTTCAACTTCCACCACTTTGTCCTCTACTCTGTCTTTGTCCTCTTGATCTTCTTTGTCACCAGAGTCATCCTACAAACCACCATCATATTCTGTCTGGCTACACTCTCACCTACCACTACTTTGCAGTCACTGATCTCTTTCGGATTACCTCGTCTATACAAGATGTAGTCTACCTGAATGCTCCTACCTCCGCACTTCTAAGATACCGGATAAGATAGTGGAAAAAAGTATTTACGACAGCCATTTCCATCCTTTTTTGCAAAGTCTACCACCATCTGTCCCTCTACGTTCCTATCCTGGATACCAAACCTGCCCATCACTTCTTCATCACCTCCATTGCCTGCACCAACATGTCCATTGAAGTCTGCCCCAGTGACAACTCTCTCATTTCTGGAGATATTGTGCATCGATTCATCGACCTCATTCCAGAACTCCTCCTTCTCCTCTAACTCACATCCTGCCTGTGGGGCATAGCCACTAACAACATTGAGCATCACACCTTCAATTTCTAGTTTCAGGTTCATCAGTCTATCTGACACTCTTTTCACCTCCAGAACAAACCTAACAAACTCCTCTTTCAAGATAATTCCTATTCCATTTCTCTTCCTGTCAGTACCATGATAGTACAACTTAAAACCTGCTCCTAAGCTTCTAGCCTTACTATCTTTCCATCTGGTCTCCTGGACACACAGTTTGTTCACCTTCCTTCTCTGCAACTGTGACTTAGCATATAATCTAAGTAAAAAGTACTGGATTGTTATGTATTTTCACATGGACACATAGAGGAATTATCAACAAGACAAACATTTGAAAGACAACAGAACAAATCTGACTGAGTAACCTTAAAAGTCCAGAATCAAATTAGATAATGAAGATAAAGTGGCAGATTACTAGACTACAAATAACACAATATATTCAGTTTTCCTGAAAAACATCATTCAAATTTCAAAATTGCAATGCAGTTTTTTTTATCGACTCTAACAGTAAAGATGCAAAGAATTCAGGATGTAACACAATATTCATTCATTCATAATTTACACACCATGATAGGATGAGAGGAAGGGTTTAAGCTGAACCGGTCACCTGTCAATCATGGACCCACATATGGAGATATACAACCGTTCACTCTCCACTGCCACTGGAATTAGGAAAGAGTCACTGTGAGGCAAGAGGATAAACCACTTGACCACTGCTCAACCTAAAAATAATATTCAAAAATATTAATATCAAAAATAGCATTATACATCATTTTCATTAGGGGGGTAATCACCTGACCAAATAACTGGGTTTTCATTTCTGTTCATGGGCTTCTTACATTTTCTTCATTAACAAAGCAAGCAAAAGTATAATTATCTATTTTTCAAGGCCTTGTCAAAGAAAACTGCTGTATGGAACCATATCATGTTTCCTGTAACACTCAACGAATAGTTAATTCCAGCCAAAAAGAAATGATGAAATGAAATGTTTTCCAGTTCAAGAGTCTGCCTGTGGTCGTAAACAGTGGCCTTGGCCCTGTTCAGCTACTGTAATCACTTGGTTCCACAATAATTGTTTTATAATCATTGGTACGAATGACAGAGCAATATATTATAATTCAAGACATTGAAGGCATTTCAGATGTGGTCCTTTTGATCCATAGCATCAGAGAAATAACCAGACAGGAAACTGGATTGTCTTGATGAAAACATCATTGGTGATAGAGTTCTGTGGAGAGTGAAGTTCAGGTTTTCCCTTTGCATTTGTTAAAAAAAACACTTCATATTGTTGTGAATAGTGAAACATCTGAAAGTGTCTTTCTAACTAAAGTGTCCCATGCTGCTCAGTGAAACTAGCTGCCCACAATTCAGATGTGCTGCTGCTACCCAACCTCTCGCTTTCATGCTATACTTCATCATCTATATACATCAGCATCTCTTCTTGGCAATGCCTGAAAGCCAGAGCAAAACAATTTTGCAATAAGCTTTTTGAATTCAAACAGTTATGTTCAATTGTTTTTACATTCCCCTTTTTGTCGTGGGAATTGTCTGTCAGGAATCCTCTGCTTGCTGAAAGAACAGCACAAAGACCAGTTTGTTGGATCTTACCACGCCGGGCGAATGTTACTCTGTTTAGATATGGGATGGTCTGTCTGGGGCATGAAGACTTGTTGACAGTGTCACAGTTCAGCCTGTATCTCAGGGGCCAAGACAGACGAAAAGCATACTTTAACACTTCTTGGGCCCTCCTGGCTGGTATAAGTAATGGTATAAGCTGGTATAAGTGACTGCAAAACAGGAAACAGTTCTTATTCTCAATTTCCATTTTGTAATGCACCTCCTCTGAGAAATTGCGGTGATCTTAAATGTTTGTGTTTGTTCGCTGCCTCTATAATAATTATTTTTAACTCTCTGAACATTTGACCCAAATTGCAAGTTAAAACAATTATCGCACAATGCGCTGTACTGTTGTGTATTTCACTTTTATATTCCTTACATAATCACAGGTTAGTTCAGGACAATAAATCCTGGCCCCTGAATAATCTTCAGCTCAGTAAACATGTCCACCAGCAGGAGCCGGGGACCAGTCAGGACACAGCAAAAGGTCCTGGAGGACCACTTGAGCTAGAACGGAGGTGTGGATCAACGGGGAATAACACAGTGGGGATGAAGGGTGCTTAGAGAAGTGCTGGGGATAACACACGGTTCCAGAGACACCATTTACTCAGCCTGCTAGTATTAGAGGACTTAGCCAGTTGTTCTTTCTTCAAGCATTAGGAGATCAGCTTCAAGCCAGAGAGAGAAAAACTTAAGAGGACAAGCGATGACTGGTTGATTCACCATCTAACCTAGAGAAAAAATCATCTGAAATTCCAAAAACAAACAAGAATATCGAAACAAACTGACGTGTGTGTGTTTTTGTTTGTCTTTGTTTATGTGTGAGTGTGTGTGAGAGAGAGATAATTTTTATTCTACTTAGCCACATCTGACAACCACATCAGAAATTTAACATCAGATATGTCAGAAAGACATCAAATTTTAGTTAAAAATGAAAAGAAGCCAGACGTTAATCGTCAGACTTGGACCACAATATCTCAAATAGCTGTGAATGCAGAATACACCTGAATGGATAGGCAGGGAAAGCTCTTCAGTGCAGGCTAAAGCTGTGCAGTGACAATGCTAACTAATACATACAGCATATGATCACCGGTGGTTGATCTCATTGCATTATGTAAGACAGAACTGCATGGACCAGACTCACAGAGAGAGCAAATGGTAGACATTCAGGTACATGATGGAAAGCATGCAGTTCTCTCCCGTGTCTGCTATAGGTGGAAATGGTTGAGCTGGCTCATGATGGTTACCTAAGCAGCATTCCTTGACCAAACCTTCATGCGTGCAGGAAGAAGAATCCACAACAACGCTCACACTGAAATATATACTCTGAACTTTTTTTAAACACTTCACTAACAACAGTAGTCTGCCTGAGGAAAATGGTGGTTACATAATTCACTCTAGGCAGAGAGTTAGCACATCTGGAGCAAGCTACCTTTTTCTGAAGTACAGTGTCCATGAAATCTCTCACACGGGGCTGCAGCTCAGCTTTCACGTGCTGTCACATATAAATACAAATGCAACAATTACTTTTCCATCTAACTTGAAATAAATATGGTTGTTCCCTTATTTTGAAGAAAAAGAGGACAATTTGGGTATCTTCTTTTTTCTGTCCGTCACCCATGGCAAACAAGAAGGGGCTCATAGCCAATCTGTGATCAAGCCTCACCTCTACCTTGAACTCCCCTGTCACACCTAAAGGACACCTCACGGCTGTCTCACAGCTCTCATAAACATCCTGCATGTCCTCAAACATACTTCTCTGCCACTCTAGCCTTCCTCATACAGTACCTACAGTTCCTCTATCGGCACCCTGTCATGTGCTTTTTTTCTAGATCTGTCAAAGGACAGTTCAGTTCCCTCTGACCTACTCAGTACTCCTCAATCAATATTCTCAAAGGAATAACTGAATCTGTAGTGCTCTGTCTTGGCATGAAACCATGCTGCTGTTCACAAAGGCTCAAGTCTGCCCTCAGTCTAGCTTCCACTGCTCTTTCCCATAATGTCATTGAATGGCTCATCAACTTTATTCCTTTATAGTTGGGACAACTCTGCGTGTCTCCCTTGTTCTTAAAAATCAACACCAGCACACTTCTCCCCCACTCCTCAGGCATCCTCCTTCTCTCTGAGATTCTGTTAAATGATCGAGTGAAAATTTCCACCTCACCTAGACACTTCCATACCTCTACAGGTAAATCATCAGGATCAGCTCTTCATCCACCTCAATGCCTTCCTCCCTTCACTTCACTAATCTCTGCTACTTCGTTGTCCACAATGGTTGCCTCTTCCGCCCTCTGTACTCTCTTTGTATTCTCTTTGTTATCATCCACTCTTTGCATCCTCCCATCACACTTCTGGCACCTGCCAATCTGATTCCCTCTCTATCTTTATTCACCCTAACCTGCTGTATATCCTTCCAATATCCATCTCTCTCTTTTGCCAACCTGGATCACTCTCTCCCTCCTTACTTTCCAAACTATCATTCAAGTGGTCATACGCCCTTTGTTTGGCCTTTGCCAACTCCACTTTCAACTTGCGCTGCATGTCCCAGGACTTCTGTCTGCACTATCAGAGTCCCACTTCTTCTTCTCTGCAGACCTCTCTCTCTACATATACTTCTGCACTTCATTGTTCCAACTCCAAGACTCCCTATCTACTGTCTTTCAAGACGACACACCGAGTACTCTCCACCTGTCTCCCTGATCACATTGGCTACAGTTATCCAGTCATCTGGAAGCTCCTCCTGACCACCCAGGGCCTGCCTCAACCCTCCCCCAAAAGCCACTCTCGACTTCCTTTTTCAGCTCCCACCACTTTGTTTTCTGCTCTGTCTTTATCCTTTTAAACTTCCTTATCGTCAGATTCATTCTACAAATCACCATTCTATACTGTATGGCTAAACTTTCACCTACTACTACTTTGTAGTCACTGATCTTCTTCTGATTACAACCTCTATACAAGATGTTGTCCACCTGTGTGTTCCTACCTCCGCTCTCATAAGTTACCCTGTGTGAAGAAAGTTATTTAATATATGTAATGTATAAATTAGAAATTGTTTTAGAATGTTTGTAGTAGAATTCTGCAAAGCAATTACAAAGGGAGGAGATGCAGGCAGTTTAGTAAATATCTCTGTGTGCCTCTCATCCATCTCCAAAGCATTTGATGAGTCAGAGGGATGTGGAGCCCAGGAATGAATGGCAGCCACTGAGTCAGATGATTTGTGCACGCACGTACACATGCACACATGCAGGTGACTGCCCTGTCCTGTAATGAGGTGACGCAAGATATTCTCATTTCACCCCAAATACCACCATTAGGAGCGAACCTCGTCGCAGTAAGAAGAACAGAGGAGAAAGGAGACAGGGTGTCTGCTCCAATTCTCAAAACTTGGATCACATTGCAGAGGAGAGCCCATTAAGCAAGTCTTGGACTTTGGCTGACTCCCCGGCAGCCTAGGCTCCACAACATACCATACCAGCCCTCCCCTCTCCCTTCATTTTACTCCTCCCCACGTACTCCTACCCCATGCCGAGTTTGCTGCCAGGAATTAAGACGTATAGGCCTCTAAGGGGAATGGCCTCCAAGGTAGCACTTGTCTCTGCTGCCAGCACAAATAAGTTATTCTGCTCTACACAGTCCCATCACAGCCATCTCTGCATTGGAGCGGTCAGAGAGCCGCCAAAAGCTGCAGCCAAAAACTACATTCTGATTTCCCCCTTTTGTTTAGAGACAGCAAGAGATATTCAGTTTACCCAGGAGAATTTGTGTCAATAGGAGTTTGCCAGTACGAGATTTAGTGCGTGTTCCCTGAGATTGGTCTCAATGTAAACACGGCAGCAGACCACTTGTTGCATTTATTGTTGTTAGGTTGGAAATTGGGAATAACAGGGGCTGCAGGGCATCTGGACTGTTTGAAAACAGGGTGATTCCGTCCATGACGGTACTGTGAAGATAATAACCAGCTATTTTCTTGAGAATAGATCGAACATATGGGTAAACAAAAATACAATGAATGGCATGCAGGAATAGTTTTACGACCAACACAACTCTCTATACAAACTTGTTTGCTGGAACACGTAATTGCCTTGCTCAAACTGTAACCCCAGACACCAAGCACAACCAGAACAAAGAACTTCTCAACAATGATCTTTACCCTAAATTTAACATGAGTCTAATCATAACTAAGAACCATAAGTAACCCCGACTTTAAATAATGGCAATACTGTCTAAACTTAAAGAGATGTTATTCATAGTCCTCTTGAGCAATGTGGTCATTATGAAAATATTGAGAGAAAGAGGCATGAAATTTAGGTCACTGTGCTTTGCCTTTTTAAACAAGGACACATACCTTTTCTTTTTTTGGTTGAAAAAAGTTTGAATACAGACCTAGAGTTAGTTGCACATTAGGTCTTTGACTGTGTGTACAACACAAACATGAACATGAAGATTAACACAAACACGAACATGACAATGAACATGAGTCAACTGATCTTCTTGTAGAATATCTGAGAGCACACACATCTTATGGAAACAACTGGACAGAAGAACGTGTATGATTAAAAGGGATCACTGTTTGCTTTTCTGAATTGACCAGGAAAAGATGTATTTATTCATTATCTATATAAGATGAATAAATATATTTTGAAAAATGTCTGTGGAGGTTCTCAGTCATCCATGACCTGGATGACTGAGAAGGTCAATTCTTGTCAAAATCTTCTTGTCGTGGTAACTGGACTTGATTTCCTTCACTTGAAGACGTTTAACCCGTCTTCTGAGAGGCTTCTTCAGTCCTAATAGCCTACGGGCAGTTTCTGAATATACCTCTATCACTTCATCATAGACGTGGGAAACCAAACCCACAAGAATAAGGGAAGAAATAACATCACTTATTCCCGGTTTCGTCAAAGATGAAGTTAACAGGATTGTAGAGAAGGCACAGACAGTTCAACATAACATTAGCAAACAAATACAGAGACGGAAATTCTGCTCCCTCCAGAAATAACTTAACAGGACCCAATCCAACACAACCCATACACGGAACAGAAACGACCAAAAGCAATAACAAGAACTGGGTTAGGAACATATCCAGCTGCCAGCTAAACCCCACCTAGGTTGGTGTCCTGTCTAAGAGTTTAAACTTTGCAGTTATCGAACACAATATCCAGAATTCACAGGACTTTGCCAGCAAGTCAGACAGATCAGGCTGGACCCAAATGAAACCATGCTGCTATCATGTGATGTAACCTTATTGTTCACATGTATCCCCACATCGCATGCAGTCACAACAGTGAGGGAACACCTCATAAAGGACAACTCTATTGGTAAATAGAACAAATTCACCCTCACATCTGCACCCTACTGGACCTCTGTCTACAGACCAGCTATTTCCAACACCATGGTGGGCATTGCTATCTTCAAAGGAATGACCCTTATCCTTCAGGATAAGGACCTCAGTCCATGGGATTGAACAGGATTCACCCCTTTGTTTTACATTATGAGAAGTTTCGTGTCACCTTTTCAGATTCTAATCCAGGTAAGTTCCCAAACGTTGTACTTTTGTTCCCACCTAGTGACACCTCCATTAGCACAACCCCTTCGCCCTAGTTTCTGCCGATCAACTCTGCCGTTTGCATAACAAGCCATCATAACCTAGACCCACCCCCACCCCGCAGTTACATACGGAAAGTTCTCACAGGCCATTAGAAGTGAAAAAGCTTCTCGGATGAGAGGTGAAACATCTTCAAGTAAAGAAAATCAAGTGCAGTTGCCACGACAAGAAGATTTTGACACACTAAGTAAAACACTTTCTTTCTACCTGATATGTATCTGTGAACCTCTTTAAAATTGAATTTAGCATTCCACATCTGACTGCTTAGCAGCTGCTGTGGATCTCATAACACAGCAAGGCAAAACTGTAACTTCCAGTGGTTATTGACAAATAATGAAAGGCTGTGTTCATGTTTTTGTACACCTTGACTTCCAAGTGAAAACAGGATGGATGCCCATTGATTTCCCAGCATAAACATATTCATACAGTGGCACTGAACAAAAGACAGGAGGCAGAGCTGGAGGTAGCAGAGATGAAGATGTTGAGGTTCTCTTTGGGAGTGACGAGGATGGATAGAATCAGAAATGATTCCATCAGAGGGACAGCTCATGTTAGATGTTTTGGAGAGAAGGTCAGAGAAGCCAGACTGAAATGGTTCGGTCATGAACAGAGCAGGGATCGGGACTATATTGGTAGAAAGATGCTAGAATGGGAGATGCCAGGCAGGAGGTCTAGAGGAAGACCGAAGAGAAGGTTTATGGATGTAGTGAGAGAAGATATGAAGTTAGTTGGTGTGAGAGAGGAGGATACAGAGAATAGGGTTAGCTGGAGAAGGTTGATTCTCTGTGGCAACCCCTGAAAGGGAAAAGCCGAAAAGAAAAGAAGAAGAAGAAGAGCACTCAAGTCCAATTGGACTATATAAAGTCTGTGACATGTGATAACCTAGTTTGTTGCACATGATATTTGGAAGCTCACAAACAAATAACAGAATAAAATTGGGCCAGCAGATGAACTGTTCACCTTTTGGAATCATTGAGGAAGGGCTCCCATGAGGGGTCATATACGTCAATATTTTTTGATAGTAATAGATCAAATAACAGTGTTCTCAGTAACATAGTTTATAACCGTCCCCAAAAAGCACTGTTGGGTGGATATTTTACCACATGTGAGGTGGAAAAAAGGTGAATGACTTTGACAGCATGAAGGCCTTCTTTTCAGGCATAGGACAGCGGGAGGAAATTTATATTCCCAGGAAAGAATCCTCCTGTTGTGAACCGTGCAATAATTTATACACTGTTGTGTGTATAAATAGTGTGTGTTTTGAATAGCATGACCTGTCTTGAAGACGTAAAAAGGTCCATGCTTGCAACCAGAGGGGTCAATAAGAAACACTTCACATTGACCAATGAAGGTGGACTTGTGATGAAACAGGGTGTCGTTACATATCTAATGGTCAGCACGCTAGCTTGATTCTTCTTCATACACAAGAAAAAAATCCCATATCTGAGAAGAGAGTTGATTGGTTTTTGCATGACGCCAAATACATTAATGTTGTAACATGTTAAGTTGGCATACTTCTGTTACTTATGTTAAAATTCTGTTCTAATATTGTGTTGCGAAACAGATTACTTGTGGGAGGTCAAAAATAAATTCCAACTCTAATTTTTATCATATATTCTAGATGATTACCAAACCTTATGCTTAATGTATTCATCAACACGGCAACAGAAATTAGAGATGGGTTTTTGCTATGAATGGTGGGTATATTTTTATAGAGAAATTATTAAATCTTACAGAATACTATACCTACTGATGCTACAACAGAATTTTCATATATCCACCCTGTTCATTATACTTCATTGTGTCAACACCAATCTTTCTACTTCAACCCATTATGTATCTGTTCTGCTAATGACTGTCGGGACTTGCCTATGCCATAACCAGACTCATTGAGGTAGTGTGCACTGTGGTTTTAAAGCATGGCAGTGATGTTGACCACTTTCCATTGGTTTATTGAACAAAAAGAGGACTATTTTGATGATTCTAGCCTCTTTTTTTCAGCACACTCAGTCTTATTGTTTAGCACACACAAGTTCAAGATGAAGGAAAATGCATCTTGATCTTTCAAGTATACAACTTTTGAGAATGTATTTCATCAGTGCCAAGTATTTAACCTTGAAATTCTAACTGAAATAAAATTAGCAAGAAACACTTGGTGAAGACAGAACAATCAAAAAACAAAAAGAATGGGTAAAAGCAACAGAATAAATGTATAATAGAATCAGATAGTACCCTTGAAATGTTTACATGCATGTTTAATCATAAGATACGTTATTTGTCATAACCTATACTGAAATGTATCACTTGCTTCTGTAATGCCATACACTTAACTTTTAAATTAATTAATATTAAGCCTGTTGCCTTTGCTGATGTCATGAAAGTCAGTGTTAGATGCAGTAAAACTGCCTGAAAATTAGTACTTCAATAAAGAGGTCCTATTTATGAGTTTATGTTGTACAGTGAAGGACATGCAATATTTGTTTATGACATTTGTTGTCTTGAAATTGACCTGTCTTGAAATGAGGAGTTAGTGAATAATAGGTTGGAGAGAAGAATCAAGAGGAAAAGAGAAAAGCAAAATAAGTGATGACAAAAATTATAGGTTTGCCAGCACTATCATGTGCAGAACAGGTTTTTGGGAATGGCTCATTAATTTTGTACTGACAAAAAAGCAGACATTGGTTTACCATGAGATGTGTTAATTACATGTTACCAGACCTTGTTGGTTTGTGTGCCAACTATCACACATGAGACACGTCACACTTAAACTGAAAATGACCAAGCTGGATGGATAGAATCCCTTGGAGGCAAATTATATTCATCATCCATTGAAATACACTGGCAGCTTGATGCCAAAATAGGAATGTGTGCAGCCAAAATCATACAAAACCATGATTGATTGGGAAGGTAACTGTTTGTGGAACCAGACAAGGAAGTAATTGACCTGAGGTTTCAAGAACTCTGGATGCACATTCAACACTGGCATGTCACCTTGGTAACATAAGAATGCAGAACTAGCAGAATAAATGTGCATGGTTTACAAGAATCTGCGTGTAAAGGCAGCAATTCTTTCGTTGGCGTTCAGCTTGCGGCGAAATGGTTCATGATGAAAACATTGAGGGATAACAAAACAGAACCATATCTTTAAGAAATCCCTTTTATCTACATCTCACTGTGAGAACAGGAGCAGCAACCCTTTGCCAAATTTCTCGACAAGTTTGTGACATCTCCGTCAGATGTAAGTCAGGAGGAAACAGATAAAGCTTTCCACATGTCATGCACATGCATGGAACAGTCCTTTGCCTGACTGCCAGGGACCTCCTTTTTAATGGAGTGATACAGGGAGGACAGGGGAGGAGTTTACAGGGAATGCTGAACTCCCATGAAGGAAAATAACCATAACTAAGGGACAGAAAGTTCACAAACCTTGACCAATGGCCAAACAAAACAGTTCAGGGTGCAGAGGGGAAATAAAATCCAGAAAAGAAAGTATTTGGATGGCGGAAGTTTCAGGGGGAGAAAAATGTCATAACAGCAAATATATGCTGTAAAACAGAAAAAAGATTTAAAAAAACTGAGTGGCCAGTGGTGAACCTGGGATTTGTAGGAGTGGGTCCTCCAAGGAGGTGATGAAGGTCCGGTCACACAGCAGTATGGAGCCACCTGTTTAATGGTGGTTCACATGCAGCACAAAAACACACACAAATGTGTTTGCCTTTGTTTGCGTTTGCACACCTACACTGTATCTGTACTGATGCCTTTCCCCCCTTTCACCCCTTTCACACACAAACACACACACACACACTCAATGACCTCCTGGGTGCTGTATTTTGTGAGCAATGATATGTCCTGCCAAGTCACACAGCTTGAGCAGAAGGGAGGTCCACAGACCCAGAGGGAGATGGTACGTGACAGAGAACAGGCTGTCCATGAGTGTGTTTATCAGGTCTGAGGGGCCATAGTGGATATTCAGTGAAAACTCTGAAATAGGTCTGTGAGCTTGCATGAAGGTATACATATTGTATGTGATGAGAGTCAGCACCCCTTGACAATTATTTACATCCTTGAGTTTGTTTTTAAGAAGGAATAGGACAGAGAAGACAGAACAACAAAACAGAAGGCACAACATCTGATATCCATATGCTTTTTTGGCAAAAGCCATTTTAATCAAGTTTGTGGCTCTTTGGAGCCTAAGTAGCTGCCTGTAAAGTGAAGTGTATAACAAGATGCACAAAACATTATTCCCGGCCATGCCGGCTTGTGTGCGTGTGTGACTCGATGTACCCACACATTTATACAAACTGCTCTTGGCTCTGCTACAGTCAGGGAGAGGAGAGCAGAGGGCATATGAGCACCATGCTGCATCCATCGCTTTCTGAAAGTGATTTTCTCACCGTATCTTGGAGGAAATGATTCATTAGGCTGTGGCCCAGTTGGGATTGCTCTGACATGGAACAAGAAGCAGCCACTCACCCCAGGCTGCTGCATTTGGAGTTAGCATTGGGACAAAAATAAAAATGCGAAGCAGCCATGAAGGCCATGATGAGAGGATTTGAAACAGCAGGAGTGGATGCAAGCAGAGGAATAGACGGCAGAGCTGGAGGAAGTGGAGTCAATATTGAGGGGAGGTGATGAAGAGAGTGAGAGGGGGGAAAGAAGGGCCTCTGTGGCTTTGAGTCAATGATACAACAACTCCCAGACAATCTTGTCTTTCCTGGAACACAGCAAGACCCTCAGCACAGAAGAGACTGATGCAAAGTACTAATCTCTCTGGGGTCATCTTGTGCTCAGTGTTGCCAAGAATTTTACTGTCCTAATCTCTGCTCTGCCTGTTAATTATTTTCTATAAAAGAGCATATTGTTACCCACACTGAATCATTAAAATACATTCACTGAAAATCATTAAAACACTCCAACTCATTGGTGTATTAAAACAAGCACATTTGTAATTATGCATTACTTTTTTACTATGAAAACCACAAAGCTAAAATGGGTTTTGTGAAATATGTATCACTGAAATACAAAATTAACTTCAATGTAAAATGATCCAAACAGAATCAGGATTAAATCATTTTCTTATGCGGTAGCTTGAAAGGACAAAGGCTGTACTTATATGGACCAAATTTCAAACGATAGGAACTAAAAGCAAAAATTAATGCAGAGCAATTTGCAGGGAAAAATATGATTCTATTCTATTTGAATGTGAAACATTGCAAAATAAGAATGAATAATTGACTTGATATGAACAGTTTTGCTGTACAAGGCTGATCTGGATAATAGCTGTAGACCTGACAAGCTAATGTTCCAGTTTTTAATCACAAAGAAAAATGCACATTCCTATGTTATCATTTTGCGAAAAAAAAAGAAGGGGGGGGGGGGGTAATGCTTATATTTCCAAATCCAAAGTGGACTGAGGTACTGTGTCTGGGGCTTAGAAACCTCCTAAACTGACCTACTGACATAACTGAGGATAAGAGATGTGGAGGATCTGGGATTGTGATATGTGGAATGCAGAGGGGAACTGAAGATGAACTGCACTTTTCCCAGAAGCCACTAAAGGAGGGAGGAATTGGTTTGAGTGTCAACCGAGGATAGAACAAGGAAAAATGAGAAAGGCAGAGGGAGGATTATATATTAAGCCACATCATTGCCCCCTGCCTCCATCTTCACTTTAATAAAGTGAAAGTTGGAGACAGAGACCCAGAGTAAGTCAAATGGAAAGAGTACATATAATACACTGTAGTTGTGTGAGTGTGTTTTGGTGTGTATGTGTGTGTGTGTGTGTGTGTCTTGCATGAATGGGGGTGTCTGTGTCTTCCCCGTTACCCTATACTTCAGTTATAGCTTGTAATAAAGCAGCAAATTATGGATTAGATAAGTGTCAGTGAGCTTTTGGTCTGGGAACAAGCAACCGCAAAGAAGCACATTTAAGAATGTGCCTTTTTGCCCCCAACTCCATCTATCATCTTGTAAAACTATAACAGCATGTGTGTTTCCAAGTACATATGTGAGCTGTAAAGAGTTTCCACTGAGTAACTCACGATATTAAGGCCTCTCTTCATCCCTTTAAACACCTACATGTTGAATACATAAATTTTTTTGATCCATTTTCTCCGCAGATTAGGACCCCATTTAATAATTTGCTCAACAGAAAGAAAGACTCTCTCTCTCCGGATGGTAATTTGTTCTCATCCGGCGCTGAAGTGTTTCATAGCAATTGAGAATAACATCACTGATCTTTTCAAAGTTTGTGCCCGTAGTGCCTTGCGCTGCTCACCTTTGCTGCCAAACACTCCATCAGAGAACCCACTCTGCTGAAAGGATGTGGAACGTCAAGCAAAGCAAGGGAACCCCATCAGGCATATGGAATTCATCAGAGTCAGTAGTACCATGACATCATTGTCACATAATTGACTCTCAGCATCCCCTGCCCCCTTTTCTCCTTTGTTGTCAGACTAACTAAAGGCTGCAGTTAGTTAAATGATCTCCTTTCACATGTTCATGCTGTTGCTTGGGGGTTACAATATTAAAGACATGATTATAGCTGTGCATCTCGCTGTTCTGCTCATAGAGATTTTTCCCAGGCAAATATTACTAGACTCTGGGACGCTTCTTTTCACAAAGATTTATTCATGGAAAACAATGTTGAGCTTTGAATGTTACAACTGAATGTCTGCTGATGTACAGTCGTGCAACTAAAACAATGCGCGTCAAGTGTAATAGGAGAAATATCAGAATCCAGATGAGATTATGCTATAACCAAGCAGCTGCTCATGAAAACGTAATCTTAACCAACGACACACTCCTGTGTGCAGCTGTTAAATCGGGGAAACATCTTGGATTTTTCTGTATGATGAGGTGCAACTGCCAGGGCCCTAAATGTGCTATTGTTGCGCAGTAAACAAAGTCAAGCTGTCCTGTCACAACTGCCAAGCTCATTGTAGTTGTTTTTCTTAGAGCAGCCATTTCTCTTGCAGTAATGCTCCGCCGATACACTGAACAGATTACCTCTGTCGAAGTTGTTCACAAACAAAAACCACATGTGGCAGCATACAATATAAAACATGATAATAACCACAGGCTAAAAAAGAATCATCATGTGACTCAGTCCATGCCGCATGCAGCCATGTTGTCATTTTCTCTGTCTTTCGAATTAGTCATGTCTTGTTTGCATTACATCCATCTCCACGTTCATCTATATTTTACTTTGTAGACGTAACAGATGTCTCCCAAAGATCCTACGATTTATCATCGAGGTCTACGTCATTTGCAACTGAGAAAAAGGAAGCCTGGAAGTAATTGAGCTAAAATATTCAATTGAGACATTTTGTTAGGGTCAGTTGAATAAAGAGACAGGGTGCAAAGGGTATCAAATCTTGAGTCAAATAACTGGGTTATTACTCATAGCTAGTTACTGGTAAGAACTTGAGGAGATGCTAACATGATACCCAATGGCATTTTCAACCTTTTCAGACAGTATTTAAGTCATTTAGGAACCTGGAACTTTTAACATTTTTAAAGGAAAAATAGACCATCATTTGATCGAAAATTAACTAATTGCATTGTAACACAATCCTTGGTGAATTGGTGAATTGAGAGGACTCTTCAGTTAAAATCTCATCCTACTAAGTGCATTAGAACTGTGGTCCCATTAGATGAATGCCAGGTAAGACCAGGACAAGTAACGCAAAAGGAAAATCAGTTTAGCTGATACGAGTGAGTTGCCCGTTTTAATTACGAGTGTTGCTTTCTGTTGATAACAGCCCAACCTATCCCAATTGCAGGGGCCCATGAGGACATAATACTCACACACAAGTGAGCTCTAGCAGGAAGCGATGAGTGAAATTATGCCGTTTCAAAGACGGTGACATTCCTGCTGCTGATGGCATTGCTCTTAATCACTGAGTGACAGTCATCCCAGAGAGATTGTCGAATAACCACATCCTAATGTTCATCTGGTGACGGTGGTCAAAAATCTCTTACTGCGTGGTCCCTGGTATGTTAGGTCAGTCCTAAAAGCAGAGGTATCATCAATCTATGAGTGTAACATGAAAAGGTGGGAGCTGATGAGATGTGTGGGGAAGGAGAAGTGACCAAATGGGGAGGAGGAAAGGAGAATTTAACCTTGCCTACGCCCCTGGGGAGTATCTGCAGGGTGGAGACACTTTATGTAAGCTTCTGAGTATAATCTGGAAAACAGCAATGAAAAGCAGCTCAGCGATATATCTTCTAAGAGAGGGGGCGACTGCAAAACTCTTCAGAAAGAAACATGGGCTGGTGTAGACACACTAGAATAAACATACAAGTATAAAAGGTTCAAGTGGGAATTCATGGCTCAACGAGAGAGTGATTCGTCAAAATTAACTGAATTTAAAGCTATATGGTACATAACCCCAACACTCAATTTATCAGTGAGTTGCGGCTTCTCTCTTCCATAGCTTAAATCTGTCTGTTGAATATTGGAATATCGCTCCAAGATATAGTCCCAGTAAATCATCACATAACCACCACTGTATAATCCATCTATTTTCAGTCCCCACCTGCCGATTAAAGCAATTCCTTTAGCAGTGCATATATCCACTGCAGGCTTTCACCCACATAAAGCCGAGTAAATCTATCAGACACATCTGTTAAAGAATGGGATGTCCAACAGACAATTAATTTATTTTCGGAATAAATGTGCTGCAAATTATCATAGATTATTTTAATACCACCAATGTCATTTATGAAATACATTTTTGTGCATGAGGTACAGCTGGCGCTAATAATTTGGCATTAGCTTCTGGATTTGTTCAATACGGTTTTGCAATGAAAAGAACTTCACTTGACAATCCACATGAATTTTGACTGGGCAGATGATTGGCTTTCAGATATTTATAGCTTTTCATATCAGCGTCAACACAATATTGTTGTTGGCAGGCTGATGTAACTATTTAGGGAATGTCATAAGAGGTTGCGTTAAAACTCATTTTCTTTTTTTCTTTCTGTCTTTTTCAGAAGGACCATGTGATAATGTTCTATTTGGTCAAATTCACTCTTTTAATCATTTTTTTCTATTTTGGAAGTTAACATTTTACTTTTTTTATGAATATTTTTTGAATGATTGGAGGTTATGCCATTTTGTCAAATTAAGTTTCCAAAAACACAGTTTTAGAATCTTTTTAATGAAATTTGGTTCCGCTTTTAACATTTACTGTAACTGGATGTTGAAACAGTTATCAGCTCTAAGCCCTCTCAATCTGTGATACGTCTGTGTGGTGGTAAAGGGTTATGTAAACAACTAACTAAATAATAAGAATATGAATTAATTGGTTTAAAAAGTAAGAGCTAAACTACAAAATAAATCTAAAACTATTAATAGTAAAAAATGCTACATAGGGAAACAAACAATGTTGTATAGTAGAACTGAAGTCAAAGCAAGAACATACATTTCTGGTTTTAAATGTGTGATTGTTGTGATCCTGAGCTGCACAGTGTGTACTTATTTACTAAAAGCTTTCATAGGCCTGAAGGCCGATTTGGTTTGCAGCAAGACATCAACAGGCAACATAGGACAAAAAAGACAAAAAGTACAAGATGACAGGCCGGTGTATCTGTGTGTGTGTGTGTGTGTGTGTGTGTGTGTGTGTGTGTGTGTGTGTGTGTGTGTGTAAAGAGACAGAAATAACTTTCTTTCATGAGAAGATGAGCTCTCAAGAAACCAGATTCAATATTGTTTGACAAACACGCCTAAAACAACCTCTCACACCTCAGCTCAAAAGTCAGGGGAAATGACTGGAACAGTTTCCTCTGGACCCACAAGAGACATGCTCTGCTGTCACCACAAGTTACAGACCAAATGACCCTGGACTCCAATAACCAGCAGGAATTCAGGTAGATGCTGTGTGAAAGCAAGAATCTGTGGAGTTAGGAAGATTTTATGTTTAGAGAGTGAGCTCTCCAAGCAAGGGAGGCTCTCTGGTTTGCTGTGGGATGGTCTTGACAACCCTGACGATTTCCTCAAGGAGGCCTTACGGAATGGAACAGGGAAAACAAAAGTAGACAATCCTAGGCAATATTGTATTTTGGCTGCTTTTTTCAGACCAAACATTCATATTTCTGAGCAACGTGAAAGAAGCAACAAAGAAAGCCCAGGGAATGAAAAAAACACACAAAAAAAAACATTGATTCTAGAAAGCCAGTAGATGGCAATCTACTGAGCAAAGCTCAATCCTCTGAATGAAGCAGCTACATATTAAATGCTGGGGATCATTTCCGGAAGCAGTCATGACACTGGTTCCTCTTCATATCATAGACAAACAGGGTTGTCATCACAAAGCCGTAATCAGTGAGGGTACTGGGATTTCTCCACTCATTGGTAGCTTACATATACACAAAGAACATGTAATAGACTTTGGCAGTACAATGGCACAGTGGCTAGCACTTTGGCCTCATAGCACCCTGGTTCAAGTGAAACAGACCTTTCTGTGTAAAGTTTAAATATTCTCCTTGTGTCTGCGTGGGTTTCCTCAAGGTTCTCCTCCTGTGGTCCAAAAAAAATGCAGTGGGTAAATTGTAAAAGTTGGGAAATTTGCCCAGATGTGTGTTGTCTATATGTGTGTGTATACATATATATATATATATATATATATATATATACACACACACATATATTTTAGAATGTACGTTATACTTTTACACTTCAGAGTTTATTTGATTTTATATCTTGTCTTGCCACTGCTGCTGCTGCTGCATAATTTCACAAACATGGGCTCACTAAAGTACATCTCATCTCATACGTGGCCCTGTGATTGAATGGCAACCAGGGTGTACCCTGCCCCTCGCTGGGGCAGGCGCCAGCATCCCCACGACTCTGAATAGAATAAGCGGTAGATAATGGATGGATGGATGTTATGGTTTCACTTTACAAGTACGATAAATCAGAGGCTGTGGCAGAGGAGTAGCTAATAGCTACAGACTGCTGTGGTGCCTCATCAGGATGCGACTCTTTCATCACATCTCTCCCTCCTCTTCAGGCCTTCCTCCCCCCAGAAACATGACCCGAGTCAGCGTTCATTATCATTTCAGTAGATCTTTTGTAGATCATAAAATGGTCCACAGTTCACAAAACTTTGAGCAATACACTCACACACACACAAGGTATGCGAGGACCACATGCAAACTGATGTGAAAAGAAAAAAAAGACACGAAAAACATGCATTTATTTAGTATAGATAGATATGTTTATCTGTTTTTGCTGATATTTCTCAATAATTCCTGCCTTGCATGTTTTAACTACAAAAAATACTTTAAATGACATCTACAAATCTCATCCTGCACCTTTCCCACATTCCGCACTCTGCACGATTATTATTTTAAGTACACTTGTTAAACAGCTTGGAACAAGATGTCTTTGACTTCAATATAAAGCATCTGCAGCCCAGAGGTTTCAAGTTTTTGTCATAATTGTGTCTGAGAAATATTGGACCGGGATTCGATGTATTGTTGGGAAACAAAGAGTGACTGCAAAATGCATTCTAAACACCCAAATAAAAACAGTTATGTTGTAGCTCCCTCTGCCAACCAGCCTTACCTCAGCTGTGCTGACTGACACTAGTACTGGAGGACACACACACACACATCATGATATAATGTAAACTAGAACGGATGCTAAAAAAACACACGTTTCCCTGGAGAACCTGCTCAGCAATATTTTGGCATTTCCTTCAGAGGTATGTTTGGCAAAAGTTTAAGAAGATGTTTCTAAAAGACTTCCTTTTCCCCCATGTTTTCAGCAGCAGGACCCAGATCAGAGAACACGAGCAAAAGATTTACAAAATACAGCTCACTTATAGGGTAACAGCGCTTGATGCAAATAAAACACCCCAGCTCTGTCATGGCTCAGTCAGCCAGAATAAAAGAACTCAGAAGCAGGAGAGTCAAAGGCAGGGCGAGACGTAGAATTCTGGAACGAGGACGTTGCGAGGAAGGGCCAGATATAGAGATCTGGAATGGGGAACTTGTGAGGTAAGGCGAGACATAGAGCTCTGGAACAATAGGGATCGCAGGAGTCTCAGGAACTTGCAGGGAAATTTTCCGAGAGAGAGAGATTCGGTCAACACATGGAATCCAGGGGCGCGAAAGCACTTAAACAGGCAGACAATCTGGCGAAGACTGGAGCTCCTGCAGGTCCTTTCGTAGTCAGAGTGATTAGAGCAGATAGGTTGCAGGTTTGAAGAGGAAGCACTCCAGTCTCCACCCAGAATTCCTGAAAGCCTGCTCCGCCCCACCTAAAACCTCCGCACTATAGCCAGCAATCATGACAAGCTCCCACTCAATCAACTAAACTATGAAACGTATACATCTGTATATACGCTTAATGGTTAAATATACCAAATATAGTTGCATTGCAACAATGCATTGATACTAATATGTTTTTGCTTTGCGTTTTTCAGTAGAATGGGGCACGTCTAATGTAATGTCCTGTTATCACCACAATATCTATGGAAGCATATAGGTATCATAATTCAAATAACATTGCTCGGGAGTGCCATGCAAACAGGTATCAGCAATCAGCTCGTAGGTAAACAGCTGAGTGTGTGCCTCAATCTAGTGCCCAAACAGGCCATGAAGTAGAGGGTCGGCTATTGAGGTCACTCCTGCGCTGCTAGGGAGTGCAAATCCAAATGGAATTTTGATACCTTTTTTGCACAGCGGGACATGAAATGAATGATTTGTTTTAGTTATGAGTTAAAGTATGCTGCCACATTCGGAAAATGAAAAAGCGTTCTGCAAATGCATTTTAATTTGAATTTTGATACCTATATGCTTCCATAAATATTGAACTCTGTTAAGACTTGAGCTTTCCCCAGAGCAAAACATTGCAGATCCTATCCGAATATCCAACAGGCTCCTCTGACAATTATTCAAAGAGAATCCTGATTTTATCCGAGTCCCTTCATTTATTATTTGCTTGTGGTCTTTAACTTCTCCAGCAGTCCCAAAAGGTATCCAGAATTATAACTGTTGTGCTGCTGAGGAAATTCATATATCCATTACAAGGACATGAAAAGTACAGATACTTGAATGTAAACCATGCATCTACCCTTTCTACTCGTCCCTCCTATTTAAAGTTAATTACATCACTTGGAACTTTGGCAGGATCAATATGAAGTGGCAACTAATAAATAAACAAAGGATGCATCAATCAAATGAGACAAAACCATTAGTATAACTACTAAGATTGAAAGTAATTCCGTGCTGAACAAAGCGCTGCGCTATAAATGGGAAAAGTTACGAAAGATATGTTACATACATACATATAAATATGTATTTGCTATATGTAGGTATGCATGTCTGTATACGTGCAAAGATACTGCACATCATCCATCGCTCCATTAATGAATGAAATATTCTATAAATAAATATATGTTGTATGCATATAAATATACACAGAAATATTATGTATACATAGTTGCAGTTGGAGTAATAATAATAAGAAATATATAAGATGGTGATCATCTTTACCTCATTAAAATCATTGGTGTAGTCATTCATCACTCATTTCGTTATTTTGGGGATATCATTAGATTACATTTTCAGCATTATATTTACAAACTCCTCTTCAACGTTAAACCTATTGTTTTCTACATGGAATGCGCAGCAATACAGTTCCCTCAGCCCGCCGACTGGGTTGCCTGAAGGCTGAGAAAGGAGAGCCGTGATTGGTCCGCCGGGGTGGGTGTTTCCGCATTCCGCTAAGAGCTGTCAGTTGCAGGATCGCAAAGTCGAGACGGAACCGCCGCGCCTGACGATCAGCCTCCTTTTCGGTGAAACCCCAGCGGAACACCGGTCTGTCCACCGCCAGGATGCCGTATATGCTGATCAGCACGCAAATCAGACTGGTGTGTATCTGCGGCCGGCGGAATCTCATATCACGCCCGCGGTGGAGTGCAAGCTCCGGGGATTTATTTACTTAGTGGGACGTACGCTAAAGATCGATGAAGGTTGTCTGTGTAGATCATGGTTGCGTTGTGGCCTTTAATACTCTGCACGCTTGGAAGCAGGACACAATCGAGGCTGCAGACGGAGACAGTACCGTGCGTATGGTTTAAGAAAAAAAAAAGAAAAGAAAAGAAAAAGAAACTGTTTTGCCCCAGTGCATTGAAATTAAAACCACATGTTGCCGGCGTCTATTGCGCATGTTCAGCTTGATGTCTGCACGACCCAAGCGGACTATCTCCTCTGGGTATTGGAGCATCTATATTTAGGCTAATGGGCATTATAAAACCCACGTGTTATCGGCCTGCAGGTGTATTCAGATATGCGGCTCGTGTTACATAAGGGACCTCCCAGTGTGTCCGGCTGTTTGGTTCATGCAGTTATTTGCTGTCTTTCAGGAAAACGGTCCAACAAATGTGGGAGACGAATATTCCGATCCAGCTGTCATGAATTACTTGGGAGCAAGAAAAACAACTGTGCTGGGAAATAATTTGTGAGTACTGTAAATGGGGAAGGTCAGTCATAGTTGTGGAATCAATCAATCAATCAATAAATAAATAGCACCTGCAGCAGGTGGTGCTTTTGTTTTTTTCCAACCAGGAAATGGAAAAAGCAAATTCTATCCTGCTTTCGTCCGATTTCAGAAATCATCCCCGGGGAATAGTAACATTTTATTGCCATTTTTCCAGAGCTGAAAATCCACTCGACTCCCAGATATTCAGAAGTACTCGCACTAATTTGCCATATTTAGGAAACGCTTTGTCTTGCATTTGGCAACTACATTTATTTTTACATTTTTGTCAATCAAGCACATATATGATTTAAAAAAAACAAAAAAAACTCCCATGCAGTTGAGGAAGACTGCTTTGCAAATTGAGAATAAACCATTCAATCTGATGGAAAACAGGTCAGGGACTCGTTACCAATGTCAATCTGATTCTAAAGCTGGGAAATCGAACAAGGTGTAGGAGTGAACAAGCACTGGAGCAATTAACATATTTCTGCGCTCCAGGCAAAGTCAAATGAAGTTAAAGAAAGACGAAATCTTTGGGAAAGTAGCATCACTTTGCATTTATGCTCATTTAGCTCTGAGTACCATGTGGATGAGCCACCTCGCCTGGTGCTGGACAAGCTGGAAAAGATCGGCTTCCGCGTGCTGTCAATGACAGGGGTGGGACAGACACTGGTTTGGTGCCTTCATAAGGATGCAGACTAAGGATCAAGATGATGGCAGTATCCTAATGTGTCTCTAAGCCTTTAGGTGAATTGGTTTCTTCATAGTTGTTCAATAAACTGATGTGTACGGTAGGGAAAGGTTTAAACCGGGGATTACCTAGTAACTAAGGTTTCAAATTTTAAGCTGTATGGGTCATTGGGCATCATTTGCAGAGGATTGTTGGACCCCTTCCAGAGTTTAGATGAACCATATTCCAGTGTATTTTGCCATTTTTAGTGAAGCCTGCTCATAGTAATGTTTACCAAATCATTAATATACCATGATACATTGATGGCTTTCTATCGCCAGTGATATGTCAAAATGTTTTTGTACATTGTCTTGTAATTAAATCATATGCTCATGTGAAATGCCTGTTGTTTTTGAACAGCAATCTTTTTTCCCCAAATATACCTCATACCAGACATTTTCCCAATTATTCCCAGTTATTACTGTCGCCAAAAAAATGGCAGAAACATTTGAGAAACCTTAATTAGTGTTTCTGAAAGCCCAAGATGGCATCCTGAAATGGCCACAATAAAAATATACTAAAGTTACTGTCACAGAAAGGGAGCAAAGGATTCATATTTGAGCTGCGACCAGAGTGTTTGGGGTTTTTTTTTCGTTAAAAGACAAATGTGTCTGGGATTGGCTCATGCAGAACAACTCACCAATGAATGATAATCCTAGTTTTTAATAGGCACTTCGGCTACAGGACTTTACCTGGGGGGGTGGCCGGGTGCAAAAAAAAGCCTGCAGGAGATTTTAGGTGTATCTCTGAGATTGGCTCAGATCATAAATCCACAGTGCCAAGCACTTAGCAGACCTGCTGCCTGGCAGGGTGTCCTCACCAAAGACAAGAAAGGTGCAATTGTTTTCCAGTCTTGGTAGTTTCCAGACACTTTGGCTTGACTAGCTCACAATATGAGGAACCCTGAAAAAAGGTCCCTTGAAGGTTGTGGAAGAGGCTCTCCCTCCTACCCTTGTTCGCATGCATCACAAGCCACTGTGGGCTCAGGGCAAGGCTGGTGGTGAATCTGTTTCCTGTAATTGTATTTCCTCTGTTGTCAATTGGACAGTTTGTGTGTTTCTGGACTTTTTTTCACATTGCCAGAACATGAAAAAAAAATGGTTAAACATAAACAAAACCATGTGATGAGGAGATTTTGCTGGAGAGGAGCAGATGCCTCCCACCATACCGCTGAACTCCACAGCTGGCCATTGTGTAACAGAACCACCGTGTAGGGCAGCATAGGACTGGCAGTGAGATGGATCACCGGATGTTACAAAGCTGCCATGTGTCTCACAAATAACAAAATGACAGGAGAAAACACTGACGTGCAAACCCACAAATACAGACACAGGATTACGCCATCGTCCCTCAGGGCATGAGAAAAAATAAGAGTATTTGTATAAATATATTTTCCAAAGGGGAAGAACCTTGTTACAAAACTCAGATTGACCACAACACTCTGCGAGGTCTGACTTTATGTGGGTCATAGAGCAGCAGTGTGTGACTTCACACAACATAAATAAGGAACACTGAGTATCTTCTCGGTATTATTACACAAGCCTACTGTGGAAAAGATCAGAATTTGAAGAGGCCAAGATCACTTATTTTGATGTGTGGATTCTGCACTGTTCCTGGCACAGTGGAACCACAGGGAGGAGCGAAATGGAAACACTGAGGTGGATAAGTTACTCTCGTTGCCCCACAATAAGAGCATCAACGCTATTAAAATCTTGGTTTCCATTTCTGCATTGGAAAATTATTGGTCATGTATTTCTCAGAGGAGCAATGAATGAAGGCCCTCACAAATTATTTTAGGATTCTGTGAAATGAAGTTATTCTGATGGTGATTACAGAAATAATTTGATATTTTTGGAAATGCACTGAGGAGAGGTATGTTAAGAGGTCAGTACCAATTATACTCAGCAGCTGAGCCACGGGGATATTACAGGGGTTTGAACACCAGACTATTTCTTGGCCAACAGCCATGAGTCCCTTGAGTCTGCTGGAAGCAGCTACTTCAGGCCATAATGTCATCTTGAATACAGAGAGCAGATAAAGCACAACCTTTTAAAAAATGTTCAAATCATAGTAGTACATGATCATGTCTTTAAATTGTTGGTAAGCTATGGTTACCCTCTCGTCGATTAAAACCGAAAGTGTTCCCAGGATATAATTTCCTGTTCTTTTTGCTGAATTAATATTTTGCTCATTTCTTCCTTACTAATTTAATGTCTGGTTAGTTTTCTGTAGCCAGACAATATGATATATATTGTAAAATAAAAAATAAAAAAAATTCACATCCCTTCGAATATGTAGTATTAGAATAATTTGAAGGTTTTGTCCTTGTGTTAACCATATGATACCCAAGAACTCTCACAAAGATCCAACTGTTGTGAGTAGGAAAATCAAGTCGTGCTTGATTCTTCTTTCAAGAGGACTCATCCTGTAGGTTTTGCACTAAACATGTTTTTGATAACTAAAATAAAAGGGCTGTTGCGCCCCTCAGAACTCCCTTTGTTTCTCTGGGGAACTCTGACTGTGCAGACTCCTTGAATGGGATCAACAGACCTAGTCAGTTATTCTTAGTGCATGAGTTGGAACTGACATAAAAAATACTCAGCTTAGTTCAAAAAGAGCAGATTGAACACAATGTGCAGCCTTGAAAAAAATGCGATCCAAATGGCTACCTCAGTCTGGGGCAGAGCTTAAGATGTTGTATACCAAGCCCAGAGAACAATCATCTAAACCAACAGAATCACAATGGAGGGCCTCCATAGTATGCTCACTTTTCATCACGTGAGACCGCAAGAATTCCCATAAGTCTACCTTGTGTTCCAATACTGGCTTGATTGCTGGTTTTACGTAGAGTAGAAATGATCCCCATGTTGACACATTGCACAGCATGCGGTTTGGACCACGACAAAGCTCAACCCATTTCAAAGTTATTGAAAGATTTTGCAGACAACAAAGAATGACTTGAATATTACACTTGGTCTGCTGCAATAATGAGGTAATGACTTGTCACATTTAACCAAAGATCTGACAGATGAAAATTAAACATTTGGATTGCATGTGGTTTTTGCATGGCCAATCTCCACTAGCTGGATTATGACATGAATGGACAAAAATTGTAACTGGATACTTAAAATCCCCTAAGGTCAGAATAATTTACAATAAATGCAATATAGAGCTCTGCAACTGATAAAATAACATTGCAATATTTTGGCAGTTCAATTAACATTGTCACTATTCTGTTGTTTAGCGCTTCATAGGCTTTGGTAAGCCAATTGTCATGTCAGAAAAATATATTAAAAGTGATGTTGTGAAAAGCAATCAAATTAACCATCTCTCTACATCATCCTTGGACAGATTAAAAGGCCATGTAAAATCTACACAGACAGAAAAAAATCAAGTTTTTCCGTATGCACCTAAAAAAGCTTAGGATTACAATATTCGGTGAAACATTTAGCTGGCATTCATGCAAAAATGGCATAAAAGATGCAGCAAAATTATTTCACATCTGCACCTTCAGTTTTGGGAATCCTTTGGGCAGCATGCCATCCTTCCACGACTTCCTCTACATCATGTCTTCCTCATTGACTCAAGGCCCAATATAAAGGGAGGTGATCAACACAACAGTAAAAATAAAATATTTGGGGGGGGAAGATGTAATTTGCCGGATAAAGATTTATTCATCCAGTAGATATAAAAATAAAAAATACACAACCATTGAATAAAACAAAATTAAATCTGTAACTCAGTTATTCTAAAGGGAGTAGGCTGGTTCTCTGGTGCTATGACTCAGCAGCTTCGTCTTCATCCTCTTTTTGCATTTGTTCTATGAGTCTTTGTCGTTCGGCAGCCTGCCGCATCCTCATCATCACCACACTTTCATAGTCACGCTCATTTGTCAGAGAGCCCTGGAAAAGACAATGACAAACAACAGAGAAATACAGACACATATTATTCAATTTGTGTGGGCAGATACTGTCCAGGTAAATTCTGCAATTCCTTTGGGCTTTTTTGTCGTGAATATTTGAAGGAAAAAATTGAATAAACCATTACACGTGCAAAAAGTCAGAAAGAGGGGAAACACATCTGGATTTTTTATCATGACCACAGCGAAAAAGACAGACAAATGACACAACTGTCACAGATGACTAAATGTTTGCTTTCACGACCAGCCTGTGGAGGGGAGGTGGCCTCGGACAGATGCTCTGGTCTCAGTTACCATCACCAATGTGATGGCAGGTTGGGAGTGCACCAGACAGCAGCCCACGAGAGAGTGGGGGTAATTTCCGTTGTGTAGGGATATTTCACCCCCAAATGAGAGATGGGACAAAGCCTTGCAGTGGCCTGGCCTCACAATGTGTATGCGTGATAGCATTGAGGAGCTTGGGCTTGGACAAGGATGGTGAGGGATTCTCTTACTGTCAGGGAATCGGAGAGGGCAGCCACTGGCTAATGGCTAATCAAGCAGGGTGGAACACAGTCCAGACATCTAAACCACAGGCCACAATCCATGAAGCCACACACAGCCGTGCATACATGAAGAAACAGGAGGAGGGGTTCAAGAGCAGGATGGGGAGACACTGAAAAAGAATATGCAGTTTGTTCGTGAGCAACTTGTGGTGGGGAGTCGTGCGGACTGTGAACAAGCACTGTTCACCAAATGTGGAATTTTGGCTGCTAAAATTCCGTCCCTACTACCTACAGAGGAAATTCACTGCTGTGTTTTTAGTCGCTGTTCATATTCTGCCGCGGGCTAATTCCACGACAGCGCTGGGCAAGCTCGATGACGCCATCAGTGCACTGCAGACAGTGCACCCTGATGCCGTTGTGATCGCAGCTGGCGACCTCAACCAGTGCAGCTTATGGACCGTACTCCCAACGTACAACATTAGGTGATCATTCCACCCGGGACAAGAACACCCTAGACCATGTGTACAGCAACGTTTGTGGTGCGTACAGGGCCACACCCTGCTGGACAGTCAGACCACATCTCTCTGTTTCTGTACCCCACGTACAGACAGAGACTGAAACAGACCAATGCCGTAACCAGAAAAATCAAACTGGACACCGAACTCAGAGGGCATCCTGCAGGACTGATGCTACAACCGATTGGGCTATGTTCAAGACCGTAGCCAAATACCAGTACTCTTCTGTCAGTGTACAGGAATATGTTGAGTTTGGTACATCAGCACTTGTGTTGACAACATCGTGCCCACCATACGAATCGGGAAGTTCCCCAACCAGAAGCCTTGGCTTAACAGTCAGGTATGCCACAATCTGCATGCATTTAGGTCCGGAATGAGATGGAGTACAAAGCTGCCAAGTATACACTAGAGAAAGCCATTAGAACAGCCAAGAGACAGTACAGAGAGAAGCTGGATGGCTTCTACTCCATTGCTGACCTTGGACGGATGTGGCAAGGCCTGCAGCATATCACGGACTACAAGTCCACCACCAGCTCTGCAAGACAACCTCAACACCTTCAACTACTGCTTTGAGAACCCCAGCCACAACACAGAGGTGAGTCACACACACACACAGTGGAACTACCAACCCCCCCACCCCCCCACCCCACCCACCCCCCCCCCCCACTCCCCACACCCCCCCCCCCCCACCCCCACCTGACACA
>CAAKHD010013478.1:128431-141066 GCA_901007705.1 Fistularia tabacaria
CACACAGTGGAACTACCAACCCCCCCCACCCCCCCCCACTCTCCTCTCTCCCAACAGTATCATCAGACCAGATACACCAAGTTCTGAAAACGATCAACCCCCGCAAGGCAGCTGGACCGGACAACATCCCAGGGTGGGCCCCCAGAGCTTCTGCCAATGAGCAGGCTGATGTTCTCACCGTCATATTCAACCTCTCCCTCAGCCAGAGCACCGTCCCCAACTGTTTCAAGAACACAACCATCGTCCCCCTTCCCAGGAAGAGTCAACCCATCTGCTTGAATGACTACAGGCCAGAAGCACTCACTCCGATCATTATGAATTGTTTCGAGAGAGTGGTCCTGGCCCATATTCAGAACAATATTCCATAAACCCTAGACCCCCTACAATTTGCTTACCAGCCCAAAAGGTCCACCTCAGACGCCATAGCCGCCACCCTCCACAACTCCACCTCTCCCACCTTGAAAACAAAGACTCCTACATCAGGATGCTCTTTGTGTACTATAGCTCCTTCTTTAACACAGTCAGCCCCCACAAAATCATCCACAAAATGTCCACCCTCTGCGACTGGCTCCTGAACATCCTGACTGGCAGACCCCAGTCTGTCAGGATAGGTAATAGGACCTTAGCCAGCGTAACCATGAACACGGACACTCCTCAGGGATGTGTCCTCAGCCCCATCCTCCACATCCTGTTCACCCACGACTGTATCACCTCCCATGAGGACAACACCATTCTGAAGTTAGCAGATGACACTGCAGTCATAGATCGCATCACAGGCGGAGACGAAACAGCCTTAAAGATGGAGGGGGTCAGTCTGGCGCCGTGGTGTCAGGACAACAACCTCACCCTCAACACGGACAAGACCAAGGAGATGATAGTGGACATGAGGAAGGAGAGAAGACCTCATCAACCACTGGTCCTCTGAAGTCTTGAGGTTGAGAGGGTGAGCAGCTTCAAAGACCTGGGTGTCCACATAAGAGGTGACCTCAACTGGTCCCTCAGCACCACGCGGATGGTCAAGAGGGCTCAACAGCAGCTGCACTTCTTAAGGAGGCTGAGGAGGTTTGGCATGTCATCTAAGGTCCTCAGCAACTTCGACTTGCATTGTTGAGGGCATTCTGACCAGCTGCATCACTGTGTGGTACAACAGCACCACTGCGTTGGACCGCAGACGCCTGCAGCAAGTGGTAAAGACTGCAGAGGGGATCACCAGAACCCCACTGCCTTCTCTACAGAGCATCTACCACCCCAGAGTCCACAGGAGAGCTGTCTCCATCGCCAGGGACCACGTCCATTCCCAACACGGACTGTTCACACTCCTACCCTCCAGCCAGAGGTATAGGAGTGTGAAATGTGGAACGACACGACATAAGAACTCGTTCTAACCGACTGCCATCAGACTCCTAAACAGCTGACACCCATTCTTCTTTTTCTGCACTTTACAGCACTGCACATGTAACTACTGCCATTTAAACTGCACTCATCCTACACCTGCACTTTGTGAGTTGCACACCAAGCTGCACTCAATATTTACTTGCACTGCCAACACAGCATATATTTTTAAGAATGTTTACACTACCTATTTATTGTCAATACGTATGCAAATGCACTGCGGACAGCAAAGATTTTCATTGTGCAGAGAGACACGTTTCCACACTCTGCATATGACAATTAACACTTAAAATCTTAAATTTAGAGACCATCATCCCATTTGTCTTGGAAGGTTGGGGGGGGGGGGGGTTAGGAGAAGTGGCCACAGAGAAAGCCATTGTTTTATGAGATTTAATTTAGGAAGTTGGCTGAACCAAGGAAGTGTCTCTTTAACAATACATTGAGCTGCAGGAGAGACCGAGTGAATGTGTGCATGAAGCACTGGAGAAGAGCATGAGTGATTTTGAAGAGGAGAGGTAGATTTTGTCAATGTGCTCACTGAGCTAAAGCACCTGGAAAATATCACTGGAATGCCAGCATCAATGTGCTGAGAGAAAGTGGGTAAGTGTTGAGGAAGAAGAGAGGGTCGGTAAGGGGAAGTTACCCCACTCCCCTCACCACCCAGGCCCCTGGATTGAGGAAAGCTGCTATTATCATTCCAGTAATGTGAGCTCAAATCTTTTATTGACACGTAACTATGAAATGTCACGCAAACGGTATTAAGTAAATAAATAACTATTGCATCCTCAAACTGAACAGACAAAGTATTCAAGCAAGCGGAAAAAAACTCCTACATCTTAGGTGCACAAAGCTCAACTCTGCCCTGTCCTCTACTGGTCACCCTGCTGAAGTGCTCCCAACACATCTGAAATCAAAATTGGTATGTCTTAGTCACTACCCACTGTGGTCACAGCCGCATCGTACCAAGCTAATGATGGAGGGCTTTTTGAGTATTAACAGGTGTTTTATGGGCAATGTGACGCATTTCCTTTCAGGATAAGGATTGTTTCCTTTCCCCGGGGGAAAATTGCTAACTACAATGTAAATGCTTAGTAAGAGCGTCATTCTGAAAGTAAAGACTCAGGAAGCACATACATACATGTGAGTAGAAGTAATAATACCGGAGTGAGTAAGAAACCGCAAAAGACAAAAAATAAGCCTCTGTACAAGGGGGTACAAAGGCCACAGAGGCAGAATAGGCATAAAACTGGCACACACACACAACGAAGCTGAAGACTAGACGTGTGACATCAACACATGATGAGGCCTCCAACAGCAAACCCCCATCTGACCCTGGGCCAGAAATGACATCATGGATACCACAAGGGATGTGAATCAGGATTGCATACTTAGACGCACGCAAACACACACATACACTTTCTATAATACTCCCTCCTGCACACAGCAGGAGGCATCTCACAATGCAGGTGGCCATTGTACTCCCACAGTGCAAGTCATTAGATCAGTTGCGCATTACACCATCCCTCTCTATGCGTTTGAGTGGGACTTGTGTGAACAACCATGTGACCACAAGTGAGGGTGGAAGCAATTCACAGACTAGAGGGTCCGCACAAGATAATAAAATGGGTTTTTCACGAGCTACATAAACCAGAGAGCAAATACTCTCCAAAAATGCAGATATTTTACAAGATTCACAAAAAAGACATCTGAGGAAAGGGCATTACAAATGTTTCATAAAGAAAGGTTGCAGATGAGCAAAGAGTTTAAACAACAAATCTGTCTTATGTTAGTGCTATGCTCATACAAGCATGGTGTAGATATAGTCCAGGACCATCTTCAGTGTTTAGCGGGTGACTTTTGGACAAAGTTAAAAATATCCCTGAATGTCAATTATCTAATGTCAGTACAAATAAAATGCATATACACAATAAACATGTTAAATCATTCCCCTGCACCCTTAAGGTAGGAATGTGCTTTAGTCATGTTATATCATTTTTCAGGTTTTAACCCTATTTATCACCCTTTTGCACTGGAGCTGGCATTCAGGATGGTTTACATCAGGTGTCTATCGCTTTCCATAATACTCCCTCAGTTAGTCATGACATTACTTTTATCAGAATTGTCACTGAGTATTTAAACTTGCTGTGCTATAAACAACTAAATGGCTTTTTCTTAACAAAATGGCACTGTGGTCTGAGTTAACATCTCTGCTTCTGATGGATGTGAAAGAAAGTAAATCAAGGTACTTTTTATTGCATTGTGGGGATGAGGACAAGGAGACTTCCTGTGTGTGTCAGAGCTATACAGCAACAGATTTATCAGGATCACCCATAAACTCAAATGCGTGCATGTATGTGTTGAGAGTGTGTGTGTGTGTGTGTGTGGGCGTGTGGTTTTTTGGGGGGGTGGACGCGCTAGCTCGCATTTGTGTATGGACATATTTTGTGAAATCTCAGGGTCCCTTTCTGGTATGGATTACAACATTGCCGGGACCAGTACTTTGTCTTATGGACAGTTTGCCTTTAAAATGATCATTTGTGAGTTAACTGATGGTGGACGTGTGAATTCTGGTTAGGTCAATATTCCAGCTAGGCTTTAACAGTTTAAGATTATAGCCCCTAAACAAGGGGTGGGCAAACTTTTTGACTCAGGGGCCACAATGGTTTCTAAAATTTGACAGAGTGGCTGGGCCAGGCTCAGATGGATGGAGTTTTTTTTGTGAAGTTAAATTAATGACATAGATAGAATAGAAGTAAATGTAAAAGCCATTACATGAAATAATTTGGCCTCGCAGGGCTTCGCACTCCCTCGCCGGTCTTTGGGAGCCCCCGCACTCCCTAACTAGGCTTTGTACTCTGTCACCAGGCTTTGCGTTCTTGCCCATCTTCCCGGTACCGACCTTGCCTGTCTCTGATTTCCCTGCTTCATCTGCATTCTGCTATTACAAATTGCCAGAGCCTCAGTATAGTCTTTGAACTTTCTCTGTTGGGGTGGAGTCTTGGTGTTGCAATCGGTCCATACCCCAACCATTACATTGGTACTTGATTCTTGAATTGTGGTTTGTCTGTGAAAAAAAAAAATAAAAAATGAAAAAAATAACTGAGTCTATAAATTAGCCGTCAACCTCTATGCTGCGGCCACCCATTCTTGCGTTGCACAAGTATAGTTAAAGATGATATTGTATTTTTTAAAAACCAAAAATATTTCAGGGAAAAGGTAAAATAAGTGAGGTTTAATCATAATAAAATTTCAGGTTCAGAGGGCCATATTAAAACGGCCGGCAGGCCATACATGGCCCGCGGACTGTAGTTTGCCCATGCCTGCCCTAAACAGTTCTGTCCCTTCTGTTAACTCAAACAAATAAGTTTTTGGGGATCCTGCACATGCAACACTGCAGCCTAGGTTAAACTCTAAATGCAGGCAAAACTCGAGGTCTGAAAATGGCAGAGGATTAATCATCACTCATTAAAAAACCGGGCAGACATAAAAACACAAAGGTCTGGTCCATTACAATATTTTTGTTTGTGAAAAACAAACACTACATAGAGATTAAGGCGCAGAACTACTTCCTTTATTTACATGCACATCTCCTGAGAACATCTGGTTTCTGAATGGAACTGTAGCACAAGTTCTCCTTTGATGGGACGGCGAAAGCAAACGGTCTCTGAACAGAAAAAGATCTGCAGGTGGAGTCTTGATGACTGCACCCACAGATCATTGAATGTGACAAACAGTTACCAAGCTCATTTGTTTTGTTTGAAACTGAGTTCTTGAAGCTATACCAAACAGACAGTGAAAAAATGCTGTGTTGACTGTATCAATCACAAAGTCATCCTGGAAATCAAACAGTATTTTTCCTTGTCTTCTCGAAGGAATATCTAAGTAAAAGATCTTTGCAGCATTGTCAACAAAATTTATGGAAAACTAATATACAAAGACGTGAAAAAACGAGAATGCATCGTTTTACTGTGATTGTATCAATATTGTAGTGAAAATTGTAGCTGCGTGAGGACAGTAGATTTAGCCGGATTTAGCCTAAAACATTTCAAGTTAAGGGAATGGTCATACTGTATGTTGGGACCTGTATGCATGAGGTAGCATGCCGTCACAGTATTGGACAGAACAGGGGCCTTTGGACGTGGTTGTAGACTGTATTTGGAAACAGGAAGCAAAGGAAATAAACAGTGAAAGGAGAAATGGCAGCAAAGAAATGAACTCTTGGTGCTCTAGAAATTCTCTTTATGATGGATGAGCTCAGGGATCCTAGAAAAGGGAATGTGGGTGTTTGCCTTCCCTAATCTCCAACAATGCACAGTTGTAAAGCAAAATCATGTTTTTCACATTCTAAACTTTCATGAAAGGCTTTCTGATTGAAACAGATTTTCCATTGAAACATAATGGCTCAAGTCGGGTAAGTATAGGAGAGAAAAAAAAGGCACCGTATGGAAAAAAAAAAGCTTTCAATTCTGATCAACAGCAATTAGCACATATCTTTGAGCATAAGGTTTACTTCAAATCTCCACCCCTCAAAGTAATCCAATAATCAGGTATGTGATTTAATAATCATTAATGATTCAGCACCAGTTGACAAAGCAGTCCATTCTCAGCCTGGGCTGGCCATCCACATTCAATCGAACGAGTACAATGCGGAGTGTGATGTCATTATCAAATGTTTTCTTCATCAAGCTAAGGCAACAGTTGTCATTTCTAGGCAGGTGATGGTAAAAGACACACCACGGCAGCTTTCCAGGAAACAAGGATCGCCCTAAAAATCAGTTTTCACTGACAGTTATTGTAAGTCATTTTGGACTTACCAGCACTTGACGATTTAAATGTATATGTATTTTCCAATCAAACTTAAGAGGTAATTCAGCTGTTCTCTTTTGTTCAGGTATTTAGCATCAACATTCATGACATCATACAATGTCTGTTTTGTTTCTCCATTCATTATCAAATCCATTGATAGTGTACTGTTTTGGCGTTAACCTGTCTTGATTAGAGGCTACTTAAGATTTGTCGTGCTTTTTTTCAAGCACTCAAAGTGGATTCAGGTTGTGTTTCTCATGTAGCATTCATGCAGCGTAATGTAATGTCTGTCTCAATAATTGTCATTTTAGGGCCTTGATACAGCAGAACCTGAAGAACGCACTACAAAGAGCCAGAATATCCACCAATGCCGCAGTCTTTGCCAGGCAAAGCAATATCTGGAAACACTTTTTTATCCTGTGACAACAAAACTACGCAGCATCCCAGATTTCAAGCCCAGCATAGCTACATTGACCACACTTCCCACTATGGTCAGGCCTTAGAAAAGAGGCTTAAACAGAAATCCAGCACGGGCTAAACGCATCAAACCAGAGGCTTCATTGCATGACAACAGCACCAACAGAAAAAGCCCAACCTCAGACTGGAAGGGTCATTTAAGGTTATTCCCAAATACTTGAGTTAACTCTGGCCATTCAAGCCTGTTATTCAAGCATGAGGAGCAGTTACGAGGGAATAAAGTGGAAGGAGAAGGAGGATTTGTTAGAAGAGAGAGGTTAGAAAAATGTTCATTTTCATTCTTTAGAATATGTTATGCTAATTTTATGTGCCTTACCAATAGTGTTTTGCCTCGTGGCCTTTTTGGCAAAAGACATTGTAGGTTTGTTAGACCTTTGAAAAGGCCTATCATTTTAAAAATTACATTAACAACAATCTATGGAGCTGGGAATGAATTTCTGTTGTAATATAACTTCCATTCCAGTGCTGCTAGATCATTCCAAAGCCTGGTGGCGTGAGAATTAGACATTTAACCACTTATCAGTCTCTCGTATCACCCTTGTGAAATCCAGCGTGCTTGTACATACATGTCTGTGTGAAACTGTGCTTTGACTTCATAGAGATAATGTAGGCCTCCAGTCAGGCAGAAGGGTCGGTGGAGTGGTTGGACATTGGGGGGCTTTAGACAAGGCAATAGCAGATAGAAAAGAGGGAAATCAGCAGAGCAAAGAGACAATGACACAGAGATTAGAGAATAGTTAACCCCTTCCTCTGGTTATCTAAAACGTTTGCTCACTGACTGTGACTTCCTGCTTTTACAAAAGAACACACTTGCGCACACACTATGGAACACTCAGAAATGCACACGCAACCTGTTGTACACTCATTAACTTACTAAAATTTGTTCTTTGTCACTCTTCCCTTCAGTCAAACAGCCTACTGCCGTTGTATGTTGTAATTTTGTCTTTCTCCATATCACTACATCCAAGCTGCAGTTCACACCCTGAACCAAGGGGTTATGGGTGCATCTAACCAACCAGTGGGAATTAGTTTAATACATATGACTTGACGAACGACCTGCATTGCAACTAGAATGAAATCATCTGAAAGCTGACATCCATCCTAAGGCTCAAACAGCTTCTCAACTGAGAAATACTTTTCCACAAAAAAAAACTTAAGTCAGCTTCCACCTGGATGACTTAACTTTCTTGTGCTCTGACCTCACATGGATTATCGATTGGGGCGAGGAGGACTTTCAACTGCAACACACCTGGAAAGCTCTACAGCGCATAGAGGGAGTTGACAGAATCAGTAACACAAGGATCAAATGTCCAAGGACTTCAAATGCTTATCTAAGCAGGAGTAAGACAAAGGTAAGGGACATCTCTCTAAAAATTTAGAGCAGCAATACAGACTTGAATCCTAATCTACTTGTTTCAGTAAGGAGAAGACTGCTCTGACTCCGTTCCTCAGTCAAGATTACACAACGAGGCCTTGAACAAGTTCACTCATGTCGAGGAAGAGTTTGTCAGGGTGTTCATGTATGAGGCACAGCCAAGTTTCCCTGACAGAGAGGAGTGTGCTTGAATGGGATTCAAATGTCCTGTGTTTGCTCAGACAGGCAGGTAAGAATTAACAAGTTCGTTGTTGTCTTTACTTCACTGTCAGTTTTGCTCCTTAACAGACGCTTGGTAGAAATGGAAACTCGTCTTTACCTTTGAATTTTGATTCATGTTTTCAGACCTTTTAAACATTTCACAAGTAAATATAAAATGGCAGTCTTTTCAAAGATGATTTAAAGCATTTCTTGGCCCATTTATTTTAATGGTCTTCATTAATTTCATTTTGGCCTTCAAGAGCTTCTGTCATACTCGTGGTTAGAATCCAGAGACAACTCCTTGGCCAAACTGACATGTTTGGAATGGAATGCTGTTGTGTCCGTGTTCTCCAGTCCCCCGCTGCTACTAATGTGCCGATAAAACCTTTATGGCTCAACAAAACCTGTTTGCTGTAGTGGCTTACAAATTCACAGTGTGTTCAAGTAACAAATGCCAATCTAATGCGGGTTATGTTGTTTGAGGGATTGTAAAATTGCAGAAAAGAAACATCTTCTAATTGACACGCCACTGTTGATTAACTCTGTTTTAGTCAATAAATGATTACTGGTCACATAATATAAAAATGTATCTTTGTTTTCCCCTAAAGTCTGACTTACATTTCAAGTAACAATGTATATCCCAACTTTCAACGTATTTGCTGTCTATTTTGTTTTAATGCTCTTGGACAGCATTTCACTATGTGCAGAAACAATTACATCAAAAATAATTGAATACATATTTATACTGGTGGCTTTTTTAAATGAGATGTAATATACTTGCATGCTGTTTAACAATTCATGTTCAGTTTTTGTTGCGTGGCTTCCTGGTAGGTTAACAATTAAGAGAAGCAGACCACACCTGAATTTATTGGGAGGAACACTTGGATTTGAAAAATAAATCCGTGAGAACTAAAGCTCAAAGGCACATGTGTCAAACTCAAGGCCCGAAGGCCAAATGTGGCCCGCCACATCATTTTATGTGAACATCTTAAAAGGTCTAATTGTCTGAAAATAAATAAGTCAAACGCGTGCATTGACCATAAACTACATTTCCCACAATTCATGCTTCACCCGCCATTAGATTGCATTGGATTGATTTCAATGCGATTTTCAACAAGTGGAATTGAGAAATACAAATGATCCCTAAATTTTCAGGAAGAAAAAAGTTGATGCAGATGGTAGGCTGTTTCAAGAAAGATAGGAAGGTGCATACATGTTTGTGCTTCGAGGAGAAAAAAACGATATTTTTGTTATGAGGCAGTGTCAGTTGTCAGAGTAAATTCCACGTCGGCATTTTGACACCAAACATGGAGCTAAGTATGCTAAAGTTAGCCTTCCAGAAAAACAACAAATTGTCGAAGAATTAAAAGCCAACAGAATGTGTTCACGAAAGCCGCGTCCAAAAACACTGCAGAAGTGAAAGCTAGCTTTATTGTGGCTGAAGAAATCAGTCAAAAGGATTTATGTTGTAACCGAACAACAAGTAACCTTTTTTTTTTTATATCTATGCAAATGCATATGGAACATTTTGGATTTGAATGAGTCATAAATTCAGAGTTATTTAGCATTAAGGAGTACTTACATTTATTTTGCATTGCATTTCGTTACATTTATACTGCTACCGTTACATGTGGCCCATAATGGGGCAACCATTATGCTGATGTGGCCCTTGGTGAAAATGAGTTTAACCCCCCTGCTCTAAGGCATCCAAAAGCCGCCAAGTAATATACAATCACATTCTACAAAAATCAGTTGGAGCAGGTGCAATCTCTAAACAAAGGCTGCTAATTCACATCGAACCAGCTGATACAGTCTAGCGCATACATCTGGCCCTAAATAACATCAAACTTAATAATATTCTATCTTCCAGAATGGTGAGAATCAGAATCAGATTCAATTTTATTGGCCAAGTTCAAAAGAACAAGGATTTTTTTCTGGGTTTACAATGTTCAATCTACAGGAAGACAATAAGTTAAAAAATAATAAGAAAAAAATTTACATGTTGTAGTATGTACAAAATAGGCAGTATATTTACAAAAACAAATTTGTGAAAAAAAAGTGCAATAGTAATACTGCGCTACAAAATGTGATATTGCAAAACCAAGTTCACTTAAACAGATGTATTAATGTAGTGTTTTCAATGCAACCATTGGTAGTGAATACAGGAAACATGGAGTTCATTTTACATATGTTACTGGGGTAAACACTTATAATCTTTGGCTGTGGCACGATGGGCTACCCAGAACACACATTTAGCTAAAAATGTTGGTTAAACAGCAAATCTTACTCGAGGTAAAGCAACATGAATCTTTTTCTGTCCCTGTCCACTCTTCAGTTCAAGTATGTATAAGTGGGTGTATTTTGAGCTGATGTAACAACAAGGTATGAAGCTGTGCTCTGCAAAAATTCAGGAAGCGGGGTGTTTCACTGGTCGTGTTTCATCTATGCATTTTTCATAAAAAATGATCCTGACTTCTTTGTTGGTGGAGAACAATGTTGGCCACATACCACAAATGAAAAAATCCGGATTTCATTATTTCTTCATTTTGAATGCAAATGTGTTTTTTCCTTCAGTTGATCTAATTCTTCTGTTAAAAAAAATAAACCTTTACTTCTATTACTCCAACATTTGATTTTCATTACCTATTCACAAGTACAAAGCTCATATTGTACTAAAAATAACATTGTTCACTCCCTGTTTCTTTAGTTCATTTTTCTTGTCAGTTATTTTTCTACTGCTCACAAAATGGTAACCACAGCTGGCCACTTAAATAGAACAGCCTACACATTGGCTGAATTTCTCTGGCCAGTGTCCAGGGTGAATGTTGAACCCTAAGTAAAAGGTATGTTTCTAATGTCTCATTTTTTTTCTTTCAGGTGTCATCATGTTTTAAACTTCACCGATTCATAAGGACTGATTGACAGTTAAAGGAGAAACACAAAAAGGCGACAAATACTTCGAAGGAAATACAACTAGGACATAGAAAACCCATTAAGTCCATCTTAAAAATGCCACTTAGAACCTCCTTGTACAGAAAGTCATCCTCAAGCCGATGGTCCAGTAGAGCATCCAAACGCAGAGAGGTTCTCTCTGTGAACATGATAAGTCTGCCACTAGCTGATTTCCGTCATATTTCTCATATTGGAAATGACGCCAACACGGACAGCTTCGGAGACCTGTCCTTCCTAAAGATGGGCCACAACTTGCTTCTACAGAGCTCTCAGAGTGAGCAGAACCTTTTCCTGGCCTGCTCTCCACCGCCAAAGCCACCCCGTCTTAATGTAAACGAAGCAAAGGGTTCTGAGAGCCCTGACCTCTCTGTGGACCACCAACACAGACAGCAACGGAAGAAGTGCAGCTCAATGCCACTGCTGGACAGAGAGGACAAAGACACAGAGGAAAAGGATGGGTACAGAGGAGGATCTAATGCAGCGGCCAGTCAAACTCACAGCCCTGGAAAGGTCCAGAATTTTGACAGGGTTCGATACACTGTGGAGAAATGTGAAAAAACTGATGGACAACTGAAGGATGAGGACAACAGCTTTTCCTTCAGCCTTGACCTTGGTCCTTCAATCTTAGATGACATCCTCCAAGTGATGGACAAATGCCATCCATGTTGAAAAAAAACAATTTTCTGAGCTTAATACAGATATATATAAAAAGACCAAAGCAGTCTCTGAGATTTCATCAGTGACAAAATATTTTCAATATCCACAATAAATTATGCGTAACAAATATGGAGATTTAATTAACCACTGTAAAAATATTTATGTATAAGCTGGAAAAATCAATCTTCATTCTGTCTTACAGGAAAATATGTTTGGAACATTAAAAAGCTATTAGTTTTTAGGGAAAACACCATGGTGGGGATGGACACAGGAATTTTAGTCAATGAGTGAGGTCAGATTTCAAACTAGAGGCCGGGCATTCTCACCTTTTCCTTCTTTGTTATTGCATTCTTCCCGAAACCTCAAAACATAGCTCTGAGGACGGCTGTTAAGGCTTAAGAGTGTAGTGTTTAAGAAAAGAAAAGCTGCGGCTAGAATCCAAGGTCCTTGAGCTGTGATGTCTTGGCTCCTGGCATGCTAGCCAATGTATTGTGTGCAGAGGTCAAATTTTCATCTGTATGTATCCCAGAGGCCCCACTTGATGGTAGACCAAGGTACCCCCAATCTCTCACTCCCAACAATATAGTGAAAACAAACACTTGCTCTGCTTCCAATAAAAGTCAGCTAGTGGTGGCAGGTTCGGCTGCAGACCAAGCCAGGCAACAGGTCCAAGCCCTCGAAAAGGGGGGGGGGGGGGGGGGGGGAGACTGCGAGCGGGGTTTTTTTTTTTCGCCCCCCAAAAAAGCCAAAAAATTTGGGGAAGACCCAAAAAAAA
>CAAKHD010013478.1:141086-154688 GCA_901007705.1 Fistularia tabacaria
GGGGGGCGGGGGGGACGAGCACCGGAAAGAGCGGCGGAGGGGGGGGGGGGGGGGGGGGGGGGGGGGAGCAGCTCTGAGCAGACTGTTTTCTTAGCTGCACACCAAGAGTCCAATACATTGGTGAATGGCCCACAAGTAGAAAAGTGGTAAATGGTAACAGGATACTTCCACAAATGTAGATGTGTTGAGGGAAGATGACCAGAGACATCCATTACCACAAATGTCCTGATGAGGGTTTAAACACTACCTTCTGACCAAACAAACCCCCACATTGCTTGAATTGCATGCTTGCATCTCATGTACTGGTGCCCGCAAGAAAAGAGAAACATATATCTGAATGGCTGAAGAACGCATGGTTCAACGAAGACTCACATATACCACTCATGACAATCTAGTTCCAGCTTCCTAAGGTCTGAGAGGAGTGAGGACAGAGCCTCAGTTTGTGTCTTAATGGAGGGTTGCCAGGGGAAGCTGCGGAAAAACATGAAACGAGTCGAATTCCGAAGTGTTCGACTGGTCATAAACTGACCACAAGTGCCTCACTTGTAGCAATAGATTTAAAACTGTATGTATGTCTGTGGATAGGTCTGCTCTTTAAATCTGTTTTGGCCTCTCCTATTTTAAACTAGATATCATTGCCCCTGGCTCTTCTATATTTCATGACAATAACAGATTGTGAAACATTGTTTGCATTGAATAGTGTATCGTTTTCTATTTTGGGGAAAGCACAGAAATGTATTTCGAATTCCAAGAGTGATCGTTTTGTAGTTAGAGCTGCTCATGTCAACATTTAAGAGAACTTGAGCGAGACTGTTTAAGACTGTTTACACACCCTGATGGACAGAAATTTATTTAGCTTTCTTAACAGTCAGAAGCAAATATGCAGGATATGAGCCCTGTCTATCACTTAAAACAGTTTTAAAGACAAATTACAGACCTGGACCATCTAAGCAGTACAGTATTATTTCAAGGTGGGGAGACACAACATAAATTATACTGCATGTGACTGTGTTTTGTGAAGTCACAAATACTATATAATAACATTCTGGACAAGGATGTGAGGCATTCATTGCCCCGAAGCACTCCTGTATCACAAAGAGCAACTTTAAGCAACTTTGACTTCAATTAACATTAAGGAAAAATCAAACTCTCGAAGGAGGCTGTAACGCAACTCTCCTGCCGCCAACTGCCTTAACCCTCCCTAAAAAAGTCAATGGCTGAACAGAGTGTGCCAGGAATTTGTCAGTCTTTACTATGCGAGGCATATTTTTAGTATAAGCAAGAGAGAGAAACATTCCTTTATACAATCACTACAATGGATAAGGTTTCCATGGTTAGATAACGTTAAATACTAATTATCTAAGTTCTATGCTTAAAATAACAGGCCATCTTCAATTGTCAAGCTGTGACATAACCTGTAGTAAGCATAACCAGTCCCTCCTGTAAAACACCAAACTGCCACCGAAGTTTTGCAGTCTAAGTTCTGCAAACGTCTGCTTTAGTTTCAGCTCGAGGTCTGCATTTTAGTGTAATGTTTTTTCATTATCTATTAGCCTCCCAAGAAATTTGCTTCATTTCAACTACCATTGCTTGGAAGGACATGAAGAACCTCGATACAGTGGTATTTAAGCCTTATCACTTACTAATATTTCAGCAAAGTAATTACTAGTTAGCAGAGATGCAACAAGACACACCATGTGTGTCAGGAGTAGCATAGGGTCTGCATTGAGCCAAAGTAAAACAACTATATCGTAGAAAGAAAAATAAAGGAGGCATAATGACAGGGTTCATCTTGTTTTGACAGGAAGGAAATTTGCGAAGTATGGACTTCACCATGGCCAATTGCCATCTTTTCTGGGTATTTTTTTTTTCTTTCGTTTTGTTTTTTGGTCTTTATGTCTTTAGATAAACACTGTCCAGAAACCTTAACATTTAAGAACTTGATCGAAGTTCCAAGCCTTATTAATGATTCTAACAGCTCTTTTCTGAAGTTTGATAATAGGCTTGATATTTGTTTTGTAAGCACTTCCCCAAACCTCAAGTAAATGTAAAAGGAATATCCTTGGCTTGTGGTACTGAGAAACTGAGAGATAGTGTACATCTGTGGCCACTTAAAATGCAATGCCTTTATGAAAACTGTATTTGATCGTACAACCAAACAAATATGAAATGTAAAATGTTCATTTGATTTTGTGTAATAAACCACACATTTTGCATATATCAGCTGTCCTCACGTACGAAACTTTCAATAATTAGCATATGTACGAATGGCTATATTTGATTTTTTTTTCTGAAAAAAAAAGTGGTTGATATGGCTTTGTTGTCTAAAACAGCTCAATGACTGATATGAGAAAAGAGGGACCGTAATTGATGTCCAATTATGTTGTCTGCTCAGTACAAACTGCCTGAGTTGTGAAGTATTCTAATCACATCTGGTACCACTTCTCTCCCACAGAATCTAAACTTGCTGTCATACACAATACTGAGAATACTGTCATTTCTGTAAAGTATGGCTGTTGGGATTTATTTATTTTGTCAGGTACTAACTACAAAAATGTAAATATTGTTTTGGCAAATAGCAGATAGGTCCTTCTTGAGTAATTGCATCTGCCCATCCAGGCTGATGCTACTGAATTATGCTGTATCCTGAGATTACTGTTCATTTCCACTTCAAGAATCCCTTTTTATTATGTTCAATACGCTTGGCCTGTGACTGCTTTCATTAATGTAGAGAAATGTTCTAACTATCCACCTGCTCCTTGAGATTGTCATTGCTGGTCTATCTGTGTTCTGTTCATATGGACCTGAAACGCAGTAATTGCATATTTTAAGACAATACATCACCAATGAATCTCACAAAGTCAGCTCTCTTTCGCATTAATGTTCTTCATTCCCTTTTTTGGGAGGTTTTAAATCAAGTTGGAGCATGTCAGAAGCTCAGCTAAATACAACCGATCATGAGCTATTCTCAGGAGAGCACTCTTTTCATGGAGCTGGCTGTAAAATTATCCCAGAATACCTAATATGATGCTTCTGGTTAGTGCTGTGACAAGATGACAGTGACTCTGATTTATTCATTTAGGACTGATAGGCTTTAAACAATGTGGCTTGGTTGATGATACACGAAATGATGAATCCAGATTCATGTTAAGTACTGATCATATCTTTGAAGACACACATTTCTATGATCAAAATAAATGGCAATTGTGATATAGTAAAGCAGAGTTTGATTAAAATTGTTTGATGTGTGATTCTATTTATTTATTTAATCAATTATCAAGGTATCCACAGTCAGTACTTAAAAATGCAACAGCTTTTTGAGGGATGATTTGAAAAATAATGAAATTATCAACAAAATAATCTTATTTCAACAGTGTTGAATTGTTGTTTTTTTCTTCTTCTTCAGCTGCTCCCTTCAGGTGTTCCCCATGTGGAACCTCTACCCTACCCTAGTCTCTATTTCCCCAAGAAGTTTTAAACTATAAATGCAATGGTCCCAAAACTTATGACGAAGTAGAACACCAAGATTTTGTAGATTAAATAACAGTGCTTTAACATATATAAATCCTATTTGAATAAAATGTGAATTGAATGTGATAATGCCAATTCTGGTATCATAACTTCTTGAAAATTAACTGAAATGTACTGCCGGAAACAATTTTTTCCTTGAAAAGGTTGCACTCCACTGCAACCCCACACTCTTTGTAGTGTTATTTGTAGTCTTTGGGTGTTATTGAGCTGAAGTGTCATCGGGTGAGGCCGTGGGTTGAAAGGACGGGTACAATTTAAGGGGAATGAAGAATATGTAGTGCACTGGGAATGCACAAAAACAAAATGATAATTACAGGCCTCCACTGCAATATTTGTTCCATATTTTTATTTATCTGAGTTTATCATGTGTGGTGTCTCCCCAGGTTGGTTGGATGCTTTGGAGCAAATCCATGTTCTTCTGACTGCAAACAACTAAAATATTTATATCTGTCTTTAGCCCAACAGCCAACTGCTTTTTTTCAATTTCTGTTTTGATGACTCTGATCTGTCTCAAAGTTGTTCAAACAATGATTGGTCTTTGTAAAATGAGCAATGTAGGTTGTTGTAGACCTTAGCTTCCGCTGGTCTAGCATGTATGGCAGACATATCTTTGTGAGCTCTTCAAGTGGATAGGATTAAAATTTTGCATTGCTCATGTTATGTATAAACACAACAATTATAGTCCACAGTTTTGTGGCTGCATCACTCTTTGGTTCCCAAAGGTCTGCAGAAAAGTTGTTCTTTTTCAAGCTGGAGCTTCAATCTGTAAGCCAGACATAAGTCATTTGTCCTCCTCAGATTATTAATGCTGGCCATGACCAGTGTTGTTACAAAAATCACTTCCACGCCTCACAAATAATGTCTTTCTACTTTAAATTTAAAAACTGCAAGGATCTCCTGAGAAATGTATGTAAAATCTTATTTTAAAGAGTGGGCTTGTAGTAAAATCACAAAGACAGTATGGGAGAGGTGTCTCTTTCCAGTTTTGACATTTTCATCCATATTGAGAAAAAAAAAGGGTGAGAGCTGTAGAGGTTGTTATAAGCAATGTGATATCCAATCTCTGGACAAGCAAAACAATTACAAAGCAAGCAGGTCTCCTCTTTCCTATCCCCATGGATTTGGATCCCGATGGAGCTCTTCGAAGGGAATTTGAAGCCTCGGTATTGCTGGGCTCTCAAATTTGCCCAGGAGTCATTTATTAAATGCACCAGAGCCCAGACAGATGCAGGGGCTGAAATCCTATGTGTGTGTCTCTGCCGTTCCTGCCAAGAGACCCTAAATATCTGATCACATTTTTGGATTGATGGAGTTAAAGAAGCAAGTCATTCAGCAAACTTCTGCTGTGTAACTGCAGCTGGCTTTGGTGGAGAAGTAATGGAATGATAAAAAAAAAAGAGGACAAAGATCTGATTTTTCAGTTTCAGAGAGTCTGAGCAAAAGACCTCTGAGGCTTCTCACTGAAGGCTAATCTGAAAATTACCCTGCAATAGTTATTATTTTTCAGTCTTGGGTACACAGTAAAAACACATGAAGCAATCTTATTTGGCTATCTGCACAGCAAATGGGGGTTACCGTAATAGCATTCAAAAAGATTGATGCGAAAATTCCCAGCATGCTGGGTAAATCTCATTGAGCGTGGGGGGATGTGAGACACTTGTGCTGACTGCGGGGTGAAATCCAGTTCAGTAACTCGGCAGCAACTCTGGAGGAACCAGTGAGTGGTGACTGTCAAAATATCTGTTGTCTACGTGTGTAGTTGCAACGAAAGGATAAAATAACCTAGCTTTATTATTATGGCACAGTGCATCCTCTAGGTTCCAACTTGAAGCGTAGCATTCCTGGGGTTCTCCAGGTCAGGACTGCAAATGAACACCCAACGGGCACAGGAAGCATAAAAAATAGTGGGAGATCAACAGGCTGTTCAGTGCAGCATCAAAGGCAATGCAGAGTCTCTATTGATCTGTCATGGTAAAGAAAGAGATGAGCCAAAAGGCAAAGCTATTGATTTACTGACTTTACTTGTTGGCCTACATTTCTACCCTGGCCTACGGTCACGAGCTATGGGTAGTGACCAAAAGAAAAAGATCATGGATACAAGCAACGGAGATGAGTTTCCTCCGTAGGGTGTCTGGGCTCTCCCTTAGAGATAGGGTAGAAGCCTGGCCATCCAAGAGGGGCTCAGAGTAGAGCTGCTGCTCCTCTGCATCAAAAGAAGCCAATTGAGGTAGCTCAGGCATCTGGTCAAGATGTCTCCTCATTGCCTCCCTGATGAGCTGTTCCAGGCATATCCCACTGAGAGGAGACCCCAGGGAAAATACAGAACTTACTGGAGGGAATATGTCTCTTGGCTGTTCTGGGAAGGCCTCGGGATTAGCCCAGAAGAGCTGGGTAGAGGCAGTGGCTGGGTGGAGGGATGGATGGAAGGATGAGTGAATATGGAATTCTATCAAGAAACAAGCTCAAAATTGCAGAAAGTATGTGGTCCAAACCAAAAGATTTATAGGTGAGAGATAAGTCCCAACTATTTATAATGATCCAATCTATGCGAAGAACCAGCACCAAACCACTTCAAAGCAGATAAACAGAGAATCATTTAACCATCAAAAGGTTCTAAGCCTGGTGAGAGTACTTAAAGCACTAGCAAAATATATGTTGCACCGATTTGAAAAGCAAGGCTCAAAAAATATACAAAGCTATGTTTGGGAAAGGAGACACTGTGCTGACAGACTATATGACAAGGAGAAAATTGCAACAATTCTCTTTCACTGTACCTGTGTAGACATGAAGTTACCGGACTGAGATGCTGGAGCAATGACCTCCTGCTGTCCTTCAAGCCACAAAATCTTCAGTGGATTTTCACTCAGGCCAGTTTCATTCTTAACTGCCAGTTCCTGAGGACACAAAAACAATATATCAGTAGGTCGGCTGGAGATGGAATAATATATATTCTCCAATTTCATAGTGTAAATCAGTAAAATTGTGAAAGATGAAAAGGCAAAAGATACCATATATTGCACATATTGTACATTCAGTAAATCTAAATTCACATTCACATAAAGTGTGATGCATCTGTGTGAATTGATCACTATTTTTTTAATTTGGTAACAATGTTGTGCAAGCCACTTTTGGAAAGACAAAGGTGGATTGTCTCTGCCCTTAATCCCAAAGTGAGGCAAATTGGAAAAGAGCAAGCAGTGAGGAAAAAACTGTCTGGATCCCAGTACACTGGTACACATATTCCTTAGAGGAAACCACAGGCCGTGGTGAGGAAACCACAACAAAATAAAAAACTGCCCCATCAAAAAAAAAAAAAGCAAGCCTGAGGATCCAGACAGTGCGGAATTAGAGGTGGCTGAGGCTCGTCCGTCCTCTGACTCGCATTAGCAAAGACATCTCAAGTTTACTAAAGGACAAACAGCTCAGAAAGCAGAGGCTGTCCTGAGGCTTATATCTATGACAGGTGTCATTCTTAGTCATAACAAAATACAGGAGAACAGGCAGTTCCAGGCAAGTGACTATTAAAGAAATGGGGCTTCATGCAAATGGTCATGAATTTCACAATGGGACAAATAGCATGAGGAAAATATCTGGAGAAAAGCTGGGTACTTACAGCAGCTCTCACTGAGGCAAATTCAACCACAGCACTTCCTTTCTTCTTACTTGACACAATAACATTCAAAACCTCCCCATACTGTAAGTAAGAAATGAGAGAAAGAGGATGCAAATGGATAATATATCATTTCATTTCGCAACACAACAACACAAAGCATATGTAGAGTCAAACATCCAAAACAGTGGTAAATATGCCAGACAAATGGAATAAACAACTGAATGTGTTTGGTTATTAAATCTAATCTTTAATGATGGGTTGTGCATGCTTGGGAGAGCCAGTCATACTACAGAGAACATTGAAGTTACTCTGTGTACTTAAATGAGATGTCTGCGACATCTCAAAAGGAAAGAGACTCGTACTGGATGTCATCATTTTAGCTGCCCTATGGAAGAGACTCAATTTGTAAAAATATTTCTGTATTGAGGCCAATATTAGATTTGTCTTTCTTCCAGCTGTCTGCTGCAAAAACTGATAAGGCGGAAAAGTTTGTCAGAAAAAGGAGAACATGAGGGAAAAGCATCTCTTGACCTCATAAACAGATGGGAAGAGAAGGCAGGCTAAACTCAGGTCAAGAATAGTGCTGTGTGGAACATTAAAAACAGCACATAATAGAACACTGAAAATGTACTGAAAGCAGTAGTCAGTGCTTTCTCTTCAAGAGTGCATTATTTTGGGTTTATATCACCAATAAATGTGGCCTCTATTGGCATGCTCCGTGCCCAAAGAACAGACCTGGGAGGCAAAATGAAGGAAGGAGGTGAAAAGGCCATTCTGAAGCAAGTTAACAGTGACAACAGTGACTCTAAAAAGGCCCCTATTTTTAAAATATAAATATATTTACTTGTTTCCTCTGTAACAAACATATTGTTTTATGTGGCCATAAAACTATTTTATCTATATTGATTTATAAAAATGTAGTTTAAAATATTATTTTATGTGGCCAAAAAACACAGTGAAATTCCTACTTTGCTGTCTGTAGTGCATTTAGATACATATTGTGAAGAAATAATGATAGTAAACATTATTACAAATATAAAAAAAGGATGGCAGTGCAATAAGACATTTGAGTGCAGCTCGGTATGCAACCAACAAAGTGCAGGTGCAGGATGGGTGCAGTTTAAACGGGCAGTAGTGGCATGAATGGGCATGACATGACTGTCTGACATCAGTGGTACTTGCCCTACCCTAACTACAAACGTATCTACGCTTCACCAAACCCCTTGTGAACTATCACAGTCTGAGGTGGCGGAGCTGCATGAGAAGAGCACATTTCTCAAAGACTCACTTAGTGCTTCTTAATCACAGTGACAGGGGCACAAACAATGGTCTGTGTGTGTGGCCTTAAAAAGCCACTGCAGGCCGACAGTCACCTAGGACTAGAATTAGAAGAGCCTCTGAGGCAGGTTAGCTTGGAGTATTGGTTTGGGTAAGACTCAAACTAAGGGCAAGATTTCATACATTTTGTGAAACAGTTTTTGTATATAACTGTATATACTGTAGATGAGACAGTTATGACTATACTACTGAAAGAAATTGTCAGTCTCCCTGTGCAGTCAAAGATTTCAATAGTATTCTCACCTCCATGCAATATTCTGCTTATTATCCTAGAGAATTACATTTCTCCCAAACCTGATATGGTATACGGATGTTGCTTTGAGATGAAATGCATTTAGAAAAAGTATGTATTTTTTATTTGTAGTATCAGTGTGAAACTACAATTTCCATTTTTAATCAAATCTACCTTTTGCAAAAGTCTCAAGAGGATGTCTTGACAGTAGCCTCCATTCGTCTGGTCATCCTTTTTACATTTCCACTTCAACTGACAAGAGAAAGAAAACAGAGGCCAGGTGGATCAGTCAAGATCAAAAAAGGGCATGATGATGTCTAGTCAGGAATGTCCACTGGATTAAAAGGCTATACAAGGGAAGCAAAGGTATGCCAGGATGACTTAGCTCAAACAACAGAGAGACCAGCTAAGGACAACAAGTGAAAGATGTGGTCCGGTGCTACATGTCAAGACTTGCCTGAAAGACCACATTGTATTATTCACTGGTGACACCAGACAGCTAGCATGAATAAGCATATGGATTCCTGAATCCATATAAACAACTGTAAGTTTTGCATATTGTTGATGCAAAACACCAAACAACTTTATTAAAAAGAAAAGTGATACTAAGTACATAATATTCAGTCTTCTCAGGACCTTGTTTGTCTTATTTTTTGATAGCTATCTTTTCAAATGAAATATTGGTTTGGTATGTATAGTGCAGTCTCATTACTGGCTATATTGCACATTGTACATTATTTAATTATTAATAATATAAATAATATAATTATTAAACACAAGACATCACAAAAATGTGGGTAGTAAGACAAGTTGTGAAATTATTGTCTGCTTGATGTCTCTCCACTAAATCTTTCTTTCAATGTTTTTAATGCAAAAAGTTGTTTTTTATCAAAGTGCAGATATCCATCCACAAAATACAAATAAAGGTCAAGCAATGCAGTTGGGCTAGAAATTTCAAGCACCACATTTTGATTCAGTTCCAGCACTTATCACACCGTTGGGGAGAGGGGGCTTGTGGGAACTTTCATTGAAGTGGCAAGCTGGCGCTGTGTCATGTCACACAGTCTCTCTGTGTTCCTATCCCTGCACTTTTTGTCAAGTATACTGTGCTTATAGTGGTATAATCACTTGTGTTGTATTCCTTTGCCTTTGTTGGTGCACAATCATCAAGGGCTTCTTGACATTTTTGGTTCAACTGTGCTGAGTTTTCACGTTGATCATGGAACGGGCCTCGGTTCTACATCTATTTCTGGTCTCCAGATGAATTGCAGCGCCAGGGTCCAGTTTTTGCCTTGGGGAGGCAGACTCAAAGGAGATGTCTCCACAATTAATGCTCCATCAGGCATTTGAGACTGAGGACAATGCTCAGGAATAGTGGTTGTGTCTGCTTTGAGCATCTTGATTTGTTCTGTTTGCTGTTTATCTAGTGTCTCTGGAGTTCCCTCCCCAACTGAGCACAGGGGTCGGCAAGGCAGGAGCGGTGGAAATATGACTAGGAAACCAGCGTTGCCCAGACTATACCGCTCCACCTGCTGACGTGGGAGGAAAAGTCCAAATAGTTCTGATAAATGCCATTGTCTAGGAAGTCTTTTTTCCTCCATGGCTTGTTTGACTACCAGTAGCTGGATGTAATGATCCTTATAGAGATGGCATTGGGAGAATTAGCGCCCTTGCTGGAGCTATGTTCTTCCAACACCAGCCTCCTTGGTCATCCTAGAGAGAAGCGGGGTGGTCGTCTCAATATTTAGACTGTTTTAAAGGTAAGCAGATCCCTAACTCTGTTGTCACAAGCTTTGAATTGCAGCTTTTCGCCATCATCAAGTCTTCTGTGGTGTTTATAGCAAAGACTTATCTCTCAACCAAATATTACAAGAACTTTTTCTCTGAATTTGCAGCCTTTTCACCTGCTTCCTTTCAACATTTTTAGAGGATTCTGACTGTCACAGCTTTTAACATCGATTGGTGTGTGGACAAGCCTCTAGTGAATGACCTAATAAACATTGCTGAGACTTAATTTTACCCTCTTTGTGTCTCGTCCAACACATCAACGTAGTCATACCTTGGATCTTGTATTGGGCAATAGGTTGTCTGTTTCCATGAATGACAGCTGCTCATTGCAAGATTCAGATTACTGACTGATTTTATTTGAAATTTGAATTTTAAACCTATTAACATTAGATAAAGAAATGAAGATGAGGCTCTCTCGTTATCTCGCCCCCAATACTTTAAAAGTTTTAATTTCTCGGTTGCCATATATCATGAATCCTGTCTTTTTATCAGGCACTCTCAGTGAGTTGCCTCAGTGAGAAATTTTAACAGTGAACTCAAGGTGCACACAAATCTGTCTGTATTTTAAGGTACAGAGAGAGGTGCAGATAAGGTTGAGGATATCACAGCCGCAATCTCTTAATCTTTCAGTGGTGATGTGAGGCACTTTCCAGGCCTATAAATGAAGGGCTTGGCTTTCATGATTTTGAACTTTGCTCTTTGACAGCTCTTATTAAGGTTGTTAGTTGTGGCAGCCAGAGGTAGAACCTGTTCACGGGGTCCTCTGCTGGCTTGGGTTGTCAATATTTATGGTCAACATTTTTAAATATTCCAAATGTATCACTTTCTTCAGGAGATTACCCAACATGTTTCAAAACCGCATGGTTAACCAATATTGAAAAAAAGCCTGGCGTGGATGCTGACAAACTACAGACCTGTCTCACACATTGCCTTTTTGTTAAACGATTCCAAGAAAGTAGTCTCAAATCAAGTTCTGCAGAGTCTATCAACAAATCACGTCTTTGAGCAAATCACTCGACTGAAACTGCCGTTATGACGGTGTTGTATGATTTTTTTACTGGGCGTAGACTCAAGAGTTATCCTCTGCCTTAATATTGATAGACCTGATTGCTGTTTTTGATACTCTTGGTCATTGTATATTGTTGAAAAGACTGCTGAACTTTTTTTGGCATATTGGATCAGGTCCTTCAGTGGTTCATATTCGTCTGAGAGATCTCAATGTCTTGTTTAACAATATGCTATCTGACCCATGGGATTCCACAGGGTTCTGTTGTAGGTCTGCTGCTTTTCTTATGCATGGTACCACTGGGCCAGTTTCCACATTAATTTGAGAGTAACTTTAACAGCTATGCAGACTATCTGCAGTTGTACATGCCATTAAACCGATGGATTGGATAAATATAAACCTTGTACCTGTCTGGCTGCTATTTATGGCTGGATATCAGAATTATTTATGCCCCTGAGCTCAGCTAAGAAGGAAATAACCATTTTTGGTCCAGCAAAGTTGTGTCATCTCTATGAAAGTTTCACTCTGTCCTTAGATGAGGATACTATTTAGTGCAGTGACAGAGTTAGGAGCCTTAGTGTGTTCTTTAACAGCACACCTTCTTTTGACCTGGATCTTAAAGGAGTCACCACTTTCGGTTGCTTCTATCTTGGAAACATCACCAAGATCAGATTTGTCTTAATGTAATGTCCTATTATCTGGGTTGCCAAGGAAGAGTGTTTTGGCCTGCTCTGTTGGTGTCTTCAAAGCAAAGCCCAGTCCTGAGTGTTGTTATGAGGGTTTATTGTTTTGTTTTATTTACAAAAAAAATGTCAGGGGGGCAGGCATTAGCGCTTCCACGTCAAAGGTTCCAGTTCAATCCCAACAAGAGAGCCTTTCAATGTGGAGTTTGCATGTTCTTCCTGTGTTGGCTTGGGCTTACTCCAAGGTTTCCACTTTCCTCCCACAGTTCAAAGACATGTCGTAGGTTAATTAGAAGTCTCTAGCCCAGACCTGGGCATTTTACAGCCTGGGGGCCACATGTGGCCCTTTGGTCATCCGTATCTGACCCACGTGAGGTCAATCAGAACATGAATGAAAAAACATTTATTCTGTTAATGTTAAACAACTGTGTTGCTTTTCTGTTATTGTTGGTTTGGCCCTCCAACAACGTTCAGGTTTCTCATATGGCTACACATGTGAAACCACCATCATTCCTCACTACAGGATAGGTGGAATGAATGAATCCGTGTGTGATTTTTTTTTTCATTTGTGTCCTACAACTATCTCTTCTAATATGTGCAGCTTTATGATGGAGAGCACTCCATAAATGTATTCATAGCTATTATCATCATTATTTTTCAGTTTGCTTGGCCTCATTTACCCATTTAGAGCTAAGATGTACAGTGCCTTCAAGTATATGCATGATGTGCTGCCTTTAATAATCTAAAGATTAGATCTATATTCCATCAACAACTTCCAGTGGCTATTTATGCACTTGCTATTGCTGACAAGACTAAACATACATATTCAACAAAATATTAATTCCATTTGAAATTGTTTAATCATATTTAGGGGTATATGGTGATAGCTCAAAAGCTGTAAATGTTTCTAAACATAAGATGCTTTGAAAATCTGATCACAATTTAGCTTCACAGCATTATAAACAGATACTTTAATCATTGTAATGCTATTAACAAAGCCCGACTAAAGGACATTAATGCAGTAAAGTTCCCATGTTTTGGAACATGACCCCATGGCCCTTAAGACGACTGTTTGTTTTTTTGACTGAATGCATAAAATTTTTGCAATTTCACTGCTAAACTGAATGCGTATCAATTTTTGAAACCAGATTTCATGTCTAAACACATTATACCCTGTGACCGATAATATTCATCGTCTAGGCTATGTCCAGGAGGAGATATGGTAAGCCAACTATAGCTATTGGAATAGCAACATGTCTGCTGACATGAAACTGTTTATGTTGTGTCTAAATAACGGATTACAAATATCTAGGGCTCTGTCAGATGATATGTATATAATGTCTAATTCTTTGTTAAAAAAAAAAAAAAAAAAAAAAAAAATTTTTTTTCATTTATTATTATATGATAATTT
>CAAKHD010013480.1:0-10534 GCA_901007705.1 Fistularia tabacaria
CATGTCCATTGAAGTCTGCGCCAATTACCACTCTCATTTCTGGGGATATTCTGCATCACTTCATCTAACTCATTCCAGAACTTCTCCTTCTCCTCTAACTCACATCCTACCTGTGGGGCATAGCCACTAACAACATTGAGCATCACACCTTCAATTTCTAGTTTCAGGCTCATAAGTCTATCTGACATTTTCATCTCCAGAACATTCCTAACAAACTCCTATTTCAAGATAACTCCTACTCCATTTCTCTTCCTGTCAGTACCATGATAGTACAACTTCAAACCTGCTCCCAGACTCGAGCCTTACTACCTTTCCATCTGGTCTCCTGGACACACAGTATATCCACCTTCCTTCTCTGCATCAACCAACCAACCATGTCAACCAACTCTCTACCTTTTCCTGTCATAGTCCCAATATTCAAAGTCCCTACTCTCAGTCCCAGACTCTTGCCTTTCCTCTTCTCTCTCTGCTTCCTAACACGCCTTCCTGCTCTCCTTCTTTGACCGACAATAGCCCAATTTCCATTGGTACCCGGTAGGTTATCGGCACCAATGGCGATCGTTGTTAACCCGGGCCTTGACCAATCTGGTATGAAATTTTTAGGTTTGATTCACATATTTGTTTTTGGCAAAAGTTTTACGCCGGATGCCCTTCCTGACCCAACCCTCTGCATTTATACGGGCTTGGGACCGGCTCAGGGAGACACTGGCCTGTGCCCCCCGAGTCTGGCTCCAGGAGACACTGGCCTGTGCCCCCCCGAGTCCTGCTCCAGGGGACACCGGCCCGTGCCGCCCTGAGGCTGCATTGTGTATATATATATATATATTCATATATACACACACACACATACATACTGTATATACATATAGGATAGGATAGGATAGGATAGGATAGGATAGGATAGGATAGGATAGGATAGGATAGGATAGGATAGGATAGGATAGGATAGGATAGGATAGGATAATACTTTATTGATCCCAATAGGGGAAATTCAGGCGTTGCAGCAGCAACATTAGGAAAAAATAAATAAATGAATAAATGAAAAAATTTAACTTTAAATTAAAAAAATATATATGTATATATACACATATGTATATACAATTAATCAATATAATATATATATGTAATATATATATATGTAATCAATATGTGTGTGTGTATATATATATATATATATATATGTATATATATATATACAATTAATCAGTGTGTTAAAATATTTTCATTTCTATGTATCTTGTAATTTGGCATGAAAACAAATGCAAATTATTACATAAATGAGATTGGATTGGAGTTTAGTGGTCATAGAGAATATGGACAATAATGGAGGAGAGAGAAAATTAGGCAAAAAAAGAGGCAGTAAAGAGCTGACAAAGAGGAGAATATTGCGAATGACACATCTTTAACACAGTTTGTCACTCTTCAATAGATTTCTGTGTAAGCAATGAAACTTTGTATTGTTAGTTTTTAAAGCTGAAAATAATTGGGATTGACTGTTTGATCAACAACAAAGCTTTCATTTTTGTCAAGGTTTATTCCTGCTCAAAACAAAAGTGCAAATAAAACTCAGTAATACCTCAGATTGCACACCCCTTTTGATACATGATTTTAAGTCCCGAAACACACCTGATTTGATTTTCGTTTAGCAGGGTATCTCCCCCATCTCCTCCGATTAACACCAATTATTGAATTCATGCCGCCATGTGTTTTTTTAAACTTCCTATAATTATTTGCAGTCACAACTGATTAAACTCCTATTATGTTTCTATCAAGCAGATACAAAACCTGTAAGCTGTGTCATTCTGTCTGCAGTGTGAATTGACGACACTGATTCAGTAGCTCTCTGGTTACAAATAAATAGGAGCAATTATTAGTTCCAGCGGGATGCTGTGTTTATTTTTTCCTGATATTTCTACACATGCATTTTAAGGTTTTAGATTTTTGTATTTTATGTAGCTTTTGCCATTTTGTGTTTCCTCTGCTATATCTGCTGATTCTTTTGACTGGTTGTTCTTTATTTGACTGTTAAAGGTCGAGCTGATAGAGTATCAGCTACGGTTTTTCTGATATGATGAAAATGTGGACCATGGATAAAGTTTGTACTGTTCTTTTCCTGGGTCATGATCCTGGATTTGTACTCTCAGTGACATAATGAGAAACCATACCATTCATTTTAACTTGAAAAAGAACCAACCATGAAACAGTTGCAGTTTAATCTATTAATTTGTAACTACGGGACAAATGTATCACGAAGCAATGTGCAGCAGAACAGATTGTATTTCAAGTCAGCAGGACTTTTCTACAGTACCCTACCTCCATTTCTGTCAGTGGTTCTCAAAGTTCAACTCAGAGTCAATGAGACTATTTTGCATATTACCTTGGTAACTGCCTTTTTATCATTAGGCTGGTGTTCAGAAATTCTTTAACAGTAGTTTAATAGTAGTTTCACCCAGCCAGTTTTAACCCAGCCATTTCGTATGGAAATGAGACTCCTCCCTGCTTTGACAAAATGAGGCTCTCAGCAGAACGCATTTTGTGTCTGACTCAAAAACAACACCCAAATTAACATACCAAGGAAGTGGCAAAAAAATTAGACCAATTCTAAACGTCCTCCCATGTGGCAATTTGAGGATTGGTATCTCAGCCGGATTTATTTCAATTACTAAAAGTTGTATTGCTTTGATACTTTTCTACTTTCTATTTTTGTTCTATTCCTTTTATTGAAATATTTTTTTAATCTATATTATTTTGCCTTGCAAGCTTTGGCATGCCATTTTTAGAATTCAGACAGCACATGAGTTACATGTGCTGCTTCATCATCTATGCCGTTAGACATTTAATGCTACATTTCCAACAGAAATGCCATCAAAAAGAACCATTGCTATTCTCACCAAAGCTCAAACAGATGTTGGATTGTCTGTAACTGAGAAAGACCTAAGCCACAGATCTGAAGGTCTTAAATTAAAATTTTCACGGCTATGGCAAGGTTTAAGACAAGTCAAGTGAAAGGATAATGATCCACCACAGTTTCCAAGATTTAAAACAGTTAAAAGATAGTGGTGATAAAAAGTTCTGTTTTCTTAACATTAACGAATGTTGTTCAGCACGTAATGGCAGCATGGCTGTATTGGCTACATCAGTAAAGTGCTCACATTTTTTAAATGGTTTAGTGGCACTTATGATGAAATAATGTCTTCTGGATAAAATGCATTACTAATCCATTCATTATATCGCCTCCAAGATGACAGTTACCTATTAAGTTAGCCTATGATGGTCTGCATCTACTAGGTTGCCAGCCTTGGACATTGCATTAAAAACAAATTATTTGTTTTTGGTTTTCAAAACCATGCTTTGCTATGAAAATACAAAAATAAAGCACAACACTCAGACTAGTCACCTGTCTGGAGATTTAGGCAGGTCTGAAGTCATGATATCATGTTGAAATCTATACAAGTTTTTTGTCAATTTCAGGAGAGTAAGTCTTGAATCAGCATAATAGCTGATTAAGATTGTGTCTATTCAATGTGCACTTGTATAGACTATTGCCCTAAAGTTCATTGTTGATACGACTACTATTGGGCTAGAATTTGGAATTTTGGAAAAATCTTCTTTCTAATTTCTTAACATCCACTCTGCCAAATATGGCAACTATAGCTCCCTTTGCCTTGTGGCCCTTTTAAGGAACAGATGACAAGAAGTAGAGCTGTAGTTCTGCTGGTGTGTGATAGTGTGTGAGGGCTCTGGGGGGAGCATTAGTCGCTGTCTGATGTCTGAAAGAGTGAGGAGAAGTCAGAGAGAGGCTTAATGTCTGTCTACTTCTATTTCCCTCTTAATTTCACACACTGTTGAGTCAGCCTATTGACTGGCTGCTTATGGCAATGTTGGCAAACCACCAACAAAGCAGAGGAGGCAGTGCAAAATCACTCTTCTTCACTGCTATATTAAAATGTAGGACCCTTGCTTTTCCAGTAAGAGTGTATTCTCATTGGTCTTTGCATAAGTGTATCCCGTTTCCAATACGGAAATGTATATTTGTGTGTGCGGGACAGAAGGAGTCATATTGTGTAAGACAAAGGGAAAAGTAATGTAAATAAAAAAGTTATCCAGAATTATTTTTTTTTCACTTTATTAAAAAAATTGTTTTTACCCCAAATTACCCAAAGAGTAATGTCAATATAGCCACTTCTTTATTGCTGATATCGAGAAAGAAATCTTTTTCAACGAGTGTTACGGATGCTCTGATTTTCTGTTAAAGACTAGTAAATGAATTAGATGATTAGATGATGAAGTTCGGCTAATTTTGCCATGAATCTACAGAAGTTAACAATCACTTTCAAGGTGAATTTACAGCCCCAAAAATGACTGATCTTAAGGAATGTTTGTGGCATAACAGGTGGAGTATCAAATCATTTTGTCATCAAATAACAATTTTACACCTGTGTTCTAATTTTCTACTTCTGTCTTCAACAGGTGCATGTGTTGAATTGTCAGCAGACATCACCAAACCATCATAGATGTATGTAACAAAGTCCTGCAAAATGTTTCTGTGAATTTCATGATTCCACCATAACTGCTGCTGCCAGTGTTAACAGTAAAACAACATTGTGTTTTGTATAACAAATGGATCACTGTGTAAGTTCAATTTAACACCTACAGATTTTTAAGCTTAATCAGCTTTTACACAATCTTGATATGCTGTTAGGTAGTTTAATCTGCAAAAATGCATCACACTGTAAGATTGTCAGATATTTGTAGCGTTTCTGATTTCATTTCATAGACAGGAGCAATTAATTAAAATGGGAAAGAATAGAAAAATAAAGCATTTGCCTCTGACATAATAGAAATGCAGAAAGTTACACATTAAATTCACACAGTATTTGATGAATATATTTAGTTATATTTAATCTCTGGGACTCATCCCACACAATCTGTAAATCAGGTTGTTCTGCAGTAAGACAGTAACATATACTGAATCTTTGTCAAAATCTTCTTGTTGTGACAACTGGTATTGAATTTCTTCATTTGAAGATGTTTCACCCCTCATCCTAGAGACTTCTTCAGTTCTACTGACCTGCGCGGAGTTTCTGAATATAACTGCCAGGGTTTTGGGCGGGGTTATGATGCCTCGTTATGTAAAGGTTAATCAGCAGAACCTAGGTCTAAGGGGGTTGTTATACTACTGGGGTGTTGTTTTTTGGGTACGAAAGAGCAACTTTTGTGGGATTACCTGGATTGGAATGTGAAAAGGTAAAGTAAATAAAGGAGTGAAACCTGTTGGATCACATGAATTGAGGCTCATGTGGAAGTTACTGGGGGCTGGTTCTGGGGATTGAATCTTTCCTGTTTGTTTGGCGGGTGCATTCTACCCGGCGTTGTACATTGTTGAAGGCTATGTCTGAGGCCCCTTCCTTTGTTCAGGAATGTTTTTTCTGTTTAGACCAAGATGGCTTCTTTAACTCCTCTCTCGAACCATCTGTCTCCTCTGGCCAGAATATAGACTTTTCTGTCTTCGAAAGAATGGCCCTTGTCCTTCAAATGTAGGTGGACCGCGTAATCCCGTCTTAAAATGATGGCTCTCCTGTGTTGAGCCATCCATGTGCAGAAGTTGTTTGATCTCCTCAATGTAGACATCGTCACAATGACCACAATCACAATTTTTGATAATCACAACCTAGACTCACCCAAAACCCTGGCAGTTAAAATCAGAAACTCCCCACAGGTCATTAGAACTGAAGATGCCTTTCGAAGGGGGAGAGGGGTGAATCGTCTTCTAGTGAAGAAATTCAGGTCCAGTTGCCACGGCAAGAAGATTTCGACAAGAATTTATCATGACCTGGATGACTGAGAACCCCCACAGACAACAATTACTGAAATTGTTCTTTCTCTTTTCTGGATCACTTGAACGAATAGGGTAAATCACCACCTTTTAATCTGGCTGCTGTCACCTTGTCCTACACAAAAAGCCCTTATCAGCATCAATGACTCTTCAGCCATTATGTTTGCAGAGTAAAAATAATGTTACATTGGCCACAAAGGAAGATAATGTTGCTGATATTCCCTAGAGTCGATATGATTTTTTTCTATCTTTTTAAGATATATCAGCACAAAATGAGGCTTCACAGTCTTCAGTGATAATGCTTATACGCACGGCTGATATGTTTCATGAATTGGCTAACAACACAGAGTAGTGAGATATTATACTTATTTATCAGTATGGCATTGTAATGTGTAATTGAACAAGCAGAAAAGCGGGGAATGAAGGTAAAGAGAAATCGAGTCCTGACTCCATGATACACATCTAATGGTGCAGCTCCTATGAAGGAAGCCTGCAGCAATCAGCTTCTCCAATGGAAGAGAAAGCCACATCTGACCCTATGATTTGTTATTCAGTGAAGCACATCTCCAGAGAAATGGATTTACCGGCATGACCTCTACAGAGAAATGAAGGTCCGCCTTATCTCGGATACACCATTAGCAATGCAATGCAATTGTTAATAAGCTGTTTTCAGAGAGAAAAACAAAAATTCTATAGCCATTTAGAATTAAAGCGATGGAGAGAGATTAAAAGCAGGACTGAGGTTGTTTTGCATGAAACTGAGACCAGACTCTGTTGGGTGGTGTTTCATCGAATGTGCTGCTGTGGTCAATATATGCACGTTACTCTCAGGTTGCTTACCGTGGTTTGAAATGTATCTAAAATGAATAAAATTATACCCCATGTTAAATCCAGGGGGAGGGGTGTCAGTTCTGAGAGATAGTAGAGGTTATCTACCACCATGTAAAAACCATTGATAAAACTTGCCTTAGTCATGTCATCCCAGGTTTTCTGCAGCCCTGATAATCTTCAACCTTTTATTGCATGTAGAGTCAGGAACAAAAATCTTCATGCATGTTGGGATTTCATGTTTTCTCTGAACTCATGTGGATTTTCAAGTCAACTAAAGTCTAGCACACTCAAAGGCCAATGCTTATCTCCTGAAAGACTCAGTCATGCTAAATTTAGTTTTAATCTTAAAATTGTAGCCAGGCAATACATCTAAAATGTATTTCCAATTAAGGTCAATAAAACTCCAAAAGTTATTCACAGGTTGGTCGCTGGGTGGCTCTGCTGTGGTATTTCACCAAGTCCACTAAGGTTCTACCTCTGTTTATTAGGGGTAACATTTGGAGACTTGAAAGAGCTGTGGTCTGACACCCATTGTGCAACATGGTCAGTTACTACTAGCATATCTTAAAAAACATCACTCAACAAAAACAAAAATTGCTATCTGTTGCTATTTTGACACAATGGGTTTGATTTAGACATGGGATTGGTGTTGTGTGGGAACTTTGGAAGAAGCCATTTTTCCATTGCATCATCATTAGGGCTATGTTCTATTTGAGCATCGATAACTTTTGTAAGCTGTGCAAAGTCCAGGGAAACTTCATATAATTTTGGTGTAACTTTTTCAATGAAAGTGCTTTAAATTATACATATTCTTGTGTATGTGTGGGTTTATGGTTATTGGACACACATGTTTTTGGCTTAACTTATGTGTATTCGGTATTGCATACTTCACCCCAATATTTTTTTTAACTTTCATTACCGTGACAGTATTTACAAAATGAAGCCTATGTTGTGTTTGTTTCTTACTTTGAATTCATTTTCTGTTTTTTTTGTGGCAACGGGTTGTTAATTAATTAGTAGCCGTGGCAGTTTCATCCATGTGGTTCAAAATACATTTGTAAAGAGAAAAACCTTGGAGGTTACTGTGCAGTTCCTGTCGTCTATTTCGAAGTGCTCCTTGTCCAGACGGGTGAAGATGAAGTTACAGCCAGGCGATGTAAAATACAGTGTCAAATTTATAATGTTGAAACAAACCTTTATTCTTGTAAAACTCAAACAAGCACAGTTCAGCATCAATAACATTCAAGGAGCTATCTCCACATTTTTTTGGATCCTCTTTCTCTTTCAGCTGCTCCCTTCAGGGGTTGCCACAGTGAATCAACTTCTGCCATCCATCCCTATTATCTGTGTCCTCTCACACCAACTAACTACATGTCCTCTTTCACTGCATCTATAAATCTTCTCTTTGCTCTTCTTGGTCTCGATAGGAGGCATTTTGTGTTCTGTCAACAGTCATGACCAGTTAATTTTCCCATTCTAAGTTGCTCTCCTGCCACTGAGAAGCACAGAGTGTCGTTATGTGTTCTCTCTGAATGTATGCCTGTCGAGCCCCAACGTTTCATTAAAGGGAATTTTTAAACTCAAAAAAACTCTTCTTGGTCTCCTGCTTGGCTGTTCTAACCTTAGCATTCTTTGGATACAGTTGCTAATCTTTTCAGCTTGGCTAAGATTGAGCTAAAATGGTTTTGCACTGGCTGTTTGTGAATGTGTAATCATTGCTAAACAGGACAAGGTGTTACAATCCCTTGTGCCAAGATCCTAAGAAAATACATCAAGGAGCCAAATTCAGGCTGTAGAGGAGTCATCTAAAACAAACAACCAGCACGCTACTACCCTACCACCACTTATCTATATAAGCCAACAGTAGCCTGAAGCATATCATCAGGGTTTTCAATTGGGCACCTTCCATCATCGGTGTTTCATCGAGTTAGGCCCACGACACCTCAAGAAGGCTTGACAGTGAACTCCAGCATCCTGGAAACACCCCCCTCCATGCTACATAGCTGCTGCCCACACAAACAACCTTTACTTAGCGAAGTCCCCAGCTACCATGCTTCCTCCTTGGCCACAACCAATGTACAATGCAGTTTCATTCTTCACATATGCAAATCTGAAATAAATTCAATGAATTATATTTCCTGATTTAAGGAATTTTCTTCCCTCATATACATCTAGAAAAAGAGTGCACAGCTGACCCTGTTTGACATAATTATTTCATACCCTCCATTGCTCAGAGTTGATTTTGAATATGCAGGACATGATCCCACATAGTGAAGTTTTCTATTTTGTTTGAAAAAAATACATTACCTTCTGCTATTTGGCTGAAGATAAAATTATTGTTTCACGCTCTATTTTTTTACATGATGGTACACTGATGCTGCCTTTTTGTCAGCATCCCAAGAGATACTGTTTCAGAATTTATGAAGTACTTATCAAGGACACGTATGAGATGCGGTAGCCTACGTTTTGGAAACATTGATGAAAACCTTCTATTATGAAACATTTCATAGACAACAAATTCAGCAGCAGCTCAAACATAGAAATGGACAAATCAACTATTTTTGGTTTACCTTTCAGATGGGATGTCATTGAACACATCAGCTGTCTCTTTCGCTCAAGTAACATCTATTTTTCCTTTTTTTTAAGCTATAGCCTGATGAGACCTATTGTACACGTGTCCTTGAGATAATCATACTTCACTGAGAAAAACATTCATTAAAGGACTAAAACAGATTATAGATATGCAGTACATTAAATATGCAGAGCAGTCATTAATCATCTTTTTTTTAACTTTGCTTTTAGCATTCACTTTTCTCCTTTATCTACATCCTAATAAAACAACAAATATAAAATAAACATGAATTGCATAAGCTAAACTGATGCTTGATGACATCTTATGCACAATATGTATACATAATTTTGTATATGCTCTACTACTCTACAATTATAATCTACTATGAGGTAATAAGGCTGGCACGGTGGCACAGTGGTTAGTGTTTCAGCCTCACAGTATGAAGGTTCTACGTGGAGTTTGTGTGGGTTTCCTCTGAGTTCTCTGGTTTTCTCCCACAGTCCAAAAACATGCAGCAGGTTATTTGGAACATTTTCCAAATTACTGGCGACCAGTCCAGGGTGTACTCCACCTCTCATTCGATGACAGCTGGGCTCGGCTCCAGCATCTCCTGCAACCCGCAGGAGCGGTAGATAATGAGTTAATTGGGCTAAAGATGAAAAAAATACAAGGCACATATAAAAGTTGTCTATCCATCCATTTGTCTTAATTTTCTTTTGCTGTTTTGTATTGTAGCACTGAAAGTACCAACTCAAGGAATTCTAAACATTTTAATGTTATATCATCATTCTATAACAGTGTCTGAACTAATTAAACAGGGTTAACTGAACAGTTTGAATTCAGTTAGACATGAAAAAATGCTTTTCACAGTGAATTGCTCAGAGAATGTTTGAATTAAGGGCTGTAGTCAGTGACCTGATAATAAAACCTGACAGGTCAGTCCCAGGCTTTTTTTGATGCTACCTTGTTTCATCAGGGGCTCTGGTGAACAAAATAACATTTCAGCATTTTCAATTTAAAAGCAACAGACCTGAAACTGTACGATACCTGCTTCAAATTGACAAATCCACTCTCCAGTCTTTCAACCAGGCGTCTTTTTGGCCTACATGTCCATAGCGTGTGTCTGTGAGCATCTGTGTGTGTGTTGGTGCATGTGTGTGTGTGTGTGTGTGTGTGTGTGTGTGTGTGTGTGTGTGTGGTGTGTGTGTGTGTTTTTGTAGTTTTTAGTGTGTATTTTCTAGCCCGTGTCTGTCACACATATCAGAGCAGCTGACTGACAGACTAAACTACTGTCT
>CAAKHD010013480.1:18613-62130 GCA_901007705.1 Fistularia tabacaria
TTTACCCTCCTTTTCTCTCTCTCTCTCTCTCTCTCTCTCTCTCTCTCTCTCTCTCTCTCTCTCTCTCTCTCTCTCTCTCTCTCTCTCTTATATACTTATATGTATATATACATATTAAATTTCTATAGTCCATTGATGATTATCTGTTTTTTTTAGCTTGCCCCCTATACCCCCTATGCCCTCAAGTTGCCCCTTTGGAATAAATAAAGTCTTTTTGATTCTGATTCTGGTCCTGAATACATGAGGCCAAAAATGTAGAGGTCAGAGGACTTTCACAATTGGTAATCAGATTTTTGAAAAAAGATGATTTGAGTCTAATTCATTTTCTGGGTAGAGAAATAGAAAATCAGAACTTGTTTCATTAACTTAAAACACTATAAAAAAAGAACAATTAAACTAACTTGTACTTATAAAAATATTCATCCTATTCTATTAAAGTATAAATTATTGTCATCATAGTCAAACTTTGGTCTTCAGTCTGGTATACCATACATCCTCAGAAAGGTAGCAAATCTAAGACACATTGCTAGAGGGATCATATCATGTATCTTTCATCATGAATCTATTTTTTCATGTGGGAGGCATTCATAGGCAAGTTCAGCACTGAGCCTCTGCTAGTCTGTGTCCATCTATCATCTCCTGACCTTCAGCATGGTGCCCTGACGGCTGCCCGGGGCAGAGGGAGAGTGACTGATGTCGTCTCAGCCGCCACCTCCCTGCACCAAAGGCCCCAGATACCAATCCAGTATTATCCAACCCTGGCGTCTACAGATTTCTATCACTGCTCCCAGCTTTAATTATTCACACTGCTGTATCACACTCTCATCATAGATAGCCAGACTGCCTGCCCTCTCCCTCTCGCAGATCTTATCTATCTGGCTGTATACCACTATCTCATCTGTCTATTATACACTCTGTATTAGAGCAGACAACTTCTGAGTTTCAGCATGACCAAGAATGCAATGAATACAGCGCCAGAACTGTAGATTATTATTTGGCCAATATGACTTGTTTCACCTGCTTAAATTCTCTGGAGTGTGTGTCAGAATGTCTTCTTACTGTCTGTTAGGTAGAAAATAAAAAGAAAAATAATATGGGTCTGAATTTCTTTTCTGCTCCACCGAAATGTACTTTACATCTATGACATCTATGAGGACTGAAGATAAATGTAAAGGCAATACCATCACAGCACAGAGAATTTCTCTTTAAACTTGAATGTCAGGAACTTGTCTACAAAAGTTGTAATTTGAGGATTTAAAGTGTATCTAATCGCATAGAATTTTATCCAAGCTATTCCATCCATCCATCTATTATCTACCGCTAATCCTACCCTTACGATCGCAGAAGATACTGGTGCCTATCCCAGCTGTAATCGGGCGAGAGGCAGGGTACACCCTGGGCTGGTCGACAGTTCATCTCAGGGCCACATATAGAGACAAACAACCATTCACGCTCTCATTTACACACAAGGTCAATTTTTACCAGTTTTTTCTCTTAACCGTCTGCATGTTTTTGGACTATGGGGGGTGAAAACTGGAGAACCCAGAGGAAACCTACGCAGTTACAGGGAGAACATGTAAACTCCTCACAAAAAGGTCCCCTGTTGGAATCAAACCGGGTCCTTCATGCTGTGAGGCGGAAGCTCTAATCACTGTACTGAGCAGTGATAATAAGTATAAGCAGTGTTTATGTGGCTGGCTGTTGTTCTACTATTATTTTTTTTATTTTATTAACCTTTATTTGACCAGGTATTAAAAAACATTAAGATTAAGATATGCTTTGCAATGAAAATTCAAAGGTCTTGTAAATGCTGCCAATACAGAAAATGCTCCCCAGAAAATCTTTTCTTCAGTGATGTGTCTGTCTGGTATGCTTCAGTAAATGAAAAGGGAAGAAAAGTGAAATATGTGTAACACATTTAAATTCTAAAGGAGAATTTGTCTCTCAAATGTTAAATTGATAAACATGTCCTTTTGTGAGTGAGAGTTGTTATTGTTGTGATGATTATGAATGTATTATGTTAGCATTTAGGATATTTTTGGGAATAATATCATAGCCCAGCTAAGACTCTTTAGCCACTGTAAAATGCTATGATCAGCAACGTCAGCATTAAATCATCATGTTCACATGGACTGATAATGTCTTAATATTTTTTTGCTCTTCCATTGACCTTGTTTACCATCTAAAAACAAGATGTTTATACAGTAAAATTTCCACATACGTCCGAATTACTGCTGGTCAATAGGTTTGGATGTGCTTAAAGGAAAATGTAGATGTGGAAGCATGTTTGTATGTTTTATGTATGTCAAGACAAAACCAACTCTGCGTTTAAGGCATGAATGTTGCAGCAAATTCCATAAATATTGAACAAATATTTATTTATATACTTTAGGAGGCTGGCTGTAGTGATGGGTGTGGTGCTTCAAAAGCTCCTATGAACTTTTTGCATATAGAAATGTCAGTTGTGGTTTTTCTAGTCATGGCCTATTATTGTCTCTATTTATATAGCTCTTTCCTGTGGAGGTGAGATCTCAAAGTCGGTAAGTGTTTGACATTACATTTGATGAGACTAAAAATGTACAATGGACTGATAGGCCTTTATTGTTTTTCACCATTGATACAGGCTGTCATGCACACAGGTCACACAAATTTACCCTCTCTGTTCCCCACCATCCTGTCCGGTGCCGTGGATTTTATTTCAATGTGACAGGTTCAGGAGAGAGGAGGGTAGGATATCTTACTTTTGTTTGCTGGGTGCAGAATGTGGGTTGGGGGGTTGGGGTTGGACAGGATGAGCTGCTGGATTGGCAGGCTGATGGTGCTCTGTCACCTGGGGAGAAAGTGTAGAGATGTTTGGACAGTTTCAGTTAGAGGCTCAGATGATAATCATCAATGTGAATATGAGAGGCAAGATGGTTATCTGTCATAGGAAATAAGGCTATACTGTTGCAGAAAACCCACAAGAGAGAGGCTGACCTTGTGTGCCTGATTTCAGCAACTTGTTTTTTGGCAGACCATCTTTTGGCCAACTGTAATGGTTTGGGAGCAGGACACAGATTTATTCTATTCCTGAGGCTCAACTTATTATCAAGTGGGGCCTGTTGTAACAGTACAGGAACAGATGTCTTTGCTATGCTATTTATAACATTTTTGGGCCCAAAGGATCTTTTCCTTTTAGGTTAGAGAGTAAAAAGAAATGTAAGTAGTTAACCACAAATAGATGCTCTGTATATTGTTTGAGGTGTAAAATGACCTCTCTGTTTACTGGCTACAGTCAGAGAGATTTGAGGACAAATATAAAATCCCCCCAAACTGCTGTCAGTTGGCCCATTTCATAGGCCAATAAAACAGATTTTTTTTTTCCATACGATTTAGTAACTTTTCCTAAATCATTGTTACTGTATTACGTGATTTCTCTTAACAGATCTGGTTTGATGCCTTTCATTGTCCAAGTCTCGGTTTATATTTTGGTCAGACTAGGATATTTCCACAAATATGGGCTTGGGAGTTGCTTGGTTGTGTGTTTCACTGTAAAAGTAACGAATAATTACCATGTAATAATTTGACAGAAATGTCTGCATTATAAATTAAGAGAAATAGTGCAGATTCTACCACAGGTCTAGGGAAAACCTTCAAGACCTTTTAAAATGACAATTTCCAACATTCAAATATTTATTACACAAACAACAACAAGGCAAGTATTTCCCTCAATTACTTTTCATGTATCATCAGATAATCATGTAAATAATCACATTAAATAAAGTATTGTAAATAAATACCCAGTTCACCAAATATTTGGTGTCCAGTCTGACCAGGAATAGATTTAAAAATTGTGACATGACATCCAAGCATAGATATGAAACATGTTTTATTGTCATACGATAATGAGAACTTGAGGTCTTAGACCAGTTATTTACCAGACATTAAGTCATTTGGGGTTAAAGCACATTGAGCACTTGGCTCTGACAGTCTTAGCAACCCAGCAGTTCTTGTCATTGAAACGGAAATAATACAGCAGACTACCTCTTAGAGACACCAATTTAACAGAAATTGCTGGACACCCACTGACTCCAAATGGTTATACTTAAAAAGGATTTTTTAAAGGTATGAAATTGTAAAATGTTCTGTTCAGTATGTTGGTTTTGTTATTGTGATTGTGTTTAAACTATTAATGTTGGAGAGAAAAAAGGATTTTAAATGGAGGATGCAATAAGTGTCCAATTCTTTTGAAGGTGAGATTTTCCTATTCATTTGGATCCAAGAATGAACACATTGCTCAGAGATTTGAGATTTTCAGTTGTACGCAAGCTCATTTATCTTATCTTGAAATTTTATTTGTGAGATTTTTTAAAATTTGGCTGTGGCCAATTGTAAATTATCATGTAACCCCCTTAATGGAATTGAAATGTTTATGATAAAAGCAAAGCGTACTAGATATTAACATAAAGAATCACTAATGTCATACACATTGATGAGCCAAACTACATTAAAAAAGAAAAGGAATTTTTCTCAATTTTGTGTATTTCTCTGTTACTGATTTTCTTTTTTAAACTAAAGAAAATCGACTTTCTCATGACTGAGGCTTCTTTCGTACTCACTAAGGGCCATACCTCTTTGATGCCTGGAGCAAAGCTGGGTCACAAACACTTAAGCAGTCCAGTGGTTTGAGTTGCCACAAATCCTGTGCACCCAATTTCCACAGGGCAGAAGTTTCTTTTCCAGACCAACTGCTCAACCGCAGATGAGACTTTAATTTACCATATCTCCTCTTTCATGCGTCTCATCCAAAATCATAATCCATGCCTCAATAAGCTCTGTGAAGCGAACAGGCAGCTCCAGTGTTCACCACTGTGCCATTCTAAGTTTAACTCACACTTACAGGACTTCGATTCACTTGTTTTTAATGTTTTTTAAGTTGTAATCTTTGTTAAAACGTCCCAACTCATCTTGAGAGGTTTTTATTCCCGGTCAAATTCGTAAATTACAGAAATATAAGATGAATACCTTGAATGAAAGAGTGAGTAAATGTCCCTGCAGTTCAGGTTAATAAGATTGACACTTCTAGGGATCATATTGCACCAGCTGCAGATATTATTCACCATATTTGCGAATTTTGAGGATTTGAACTAAAAAATTGACCATCTCCAGCCAGATGCAAATATCATATCCAAATACCAGAGACAGTTGATGAGCAGAGTGAATGGCGGTGAGTGGAGAAACTGAAGCAGGTCTTGCTGCTTTGCTGAGATCCTACGTCTTAAAGATTCCGCTTGCATCCCTTTGCAATGACAGCCCCTGTGCGCTCATCAGGACTTTTGGTAGCAAACCCAGAAACATCCCAGCCAGGGGATTCTGAAGGAAGGGAGTAAATAATATAGGGAAGATGTGTTTTTACAGTTTATGGAAAAAGACTCCATGACAGGGAGCAATGCTGTAGGGTCAGTCATATTGTGAAAGCAGCCATTTCTACTATGACACCAGAGTCTTCACCTTTTACCCTGCCAGAAACATCTGTGCTACAATCTAATCAATCAAATCAATCCAGTCACTGCAGACTGTTGAAATAGTCATCATTTTCAGCTGGTAAACATGGTGCCACCTCTCACCTGGATTTCTCTACCTGTCTATTCTGAGTAAAAGTCAGTTTGGACTTTGTTCATACTATTCACGAAGCAGGGATTTTCTTTTTTTATTCCACAACAGGTATCCCCTAAAAGTCAAATCAACCATAATACAATTTATTACATACTCCATCTCTAAAATCCTCTGAAGCTGATCTAGTTTTTTCAAAGTGTAGAATATATGCATGTACAGTGTATCTACTTATACATTTATACATACATACTGTATATGTACAACTGCCAGCTGATTGACACATTTTATAAAAGAATAACACTTATATATCAGGAACATTATGTAGTATTTATTGTACATCTAAATCTGGCTCAAGTTTGAGGAAGCTCTTGCTTTGCACAGGTCTGGGGCATGATGGACAGGAAAACCCCTCAAAAAATGGGTTCAGTCCAACAACTTTGTGAAGGCTCACAGAGTTGAGCCTTCATTGACGTCATGACCAGTGGGACAACTTCGTTATGTGCATAGTTCCTTCAAGGCCATTGATAAGTATAGGGTGAATGCAGGTAAAGAAAATAGAATTATTTTATCAGCTTTTCTTTTGCCTATTTTACAATTTATAATTAGTTCATTTAAAATGTTGCATTGGTTTTAAAAATGATAATTTTTTAACAAAAGAATCACATATTATACTTTTACATATAAATTGTTCAGTTATACAACAGTTTTGCTCTTTTCTTTAACAACGCTTTCAGAATTTAGAAGCGTTAGAAAATTTAGATTTATGGCACCAAAAGCTATAAAATCACATAGCCACTGAATGGACTGAGACTTAATATTGAAAAAAAAGAGTTGGGACTTAATCTGACTCTCATGATCACCATTCCTGTCTCTCTTGGGAATGTAAAATATGAGACAAACTAGGAATAGAGAAAAGTCACAAACGTGCCACAACTTTGACCAGCTCCGGCTGACACCATACCAGAAAGTCATCTTTGGCTTTGCCACACTGAAAGCTCTGGTGAACATGATTAGAATGAGACCATATACAGTTGAGGAAGACATAACAGTTCCACTGCAAACTCTTAGGAATGAAAGCATTCTGAATCTGAGTGAAACCTCATGCTGAGTGAGTGCAATCTGCCAGTTGGTCTCCAGAGCCATCTGTTTGCTTGGTCAGACTGCAGGAGATTACAATGATACAGGAGCTGAAGGGGTAAAGAAAGAGGATGTGCAGTTTGAATAGACTCCCTTCACTTCTTTCATCCCATTGTATGGATGTGGCCCACAGCCAGCCTCACAGCTGCATGTTGACAACTTTATTCTGAGTGTGACTTTTGAATGTTTTCACACTTGGAGTGCTCTCCCTCCGTAAGCAATACAATCTGCTGCCACATTGTGCTGCTGGGACTGGCAGCGACCGAGTTTGAAGACATATAACAACTCTCTGAACTGCCAACTAACTGAAACCACTAACACAAGTATTGCATTACTGCCATAAAAAACTTGCTTTTATTTTAGGACGGGCCATCCAGGGTGAGGATCTGCTCCCAGCCTGTCATTCATCTCCACTGTAAGAACAACAATGTTTCTCTTTCAAGCTTTGTATTCGAGGTAAAATTCTGCAGGTGTCTGTTTGTCTGTTATTGTGTCTGATTTCCTCTGTAAAGTAGCTCTTACATCCCACCAAGAACCTCACCAAGAGATGTCCAGTGTACTCCAGGTATCGCCACAAATTCAAACAGGCCAATTTTCCAGTTACAGCATTCGGTTGCATTTTCCCTGACACCGTTCAACTGATCAGTTATACTCACTTGGAAAGGTTCTTCAATGTTTCAGAGCCCAAAATTTTGCTTTTTTTTTAAGTCAAAATATAAAATTTTGTAATCATCTTGAAACAGGAATCAGCACTCTATTTTCAATCACTTCACTGATTTCAAAATAGAAATGTCTTGATTTGTATGTGACTTCTTGCATGGTTTAGGCTTTCTGACTTTCAGGGGATAATTTATATCTGCCGTTCCCTGTCATTTGGAAATCAATCACATGAAGTCACTTAAAAAAAAGTCTTGAAACTCTTAAAAAACTTATTGGAAAATACAGAATTTTCATAATTGTGAAAAAGTAAATTTTTCGGCAAAGTGTTACGGTTAGGGTTAGGGTTAGCTGCAGGTTATTTTTCAGTTATTTCAATTTCATATCCTGAAATAAATTTCATTGCGCTCCCTGCAGCGTTACAAACGCTAGTATTCACTTAGTCTTGTATTATTTAAGTTTTTATGTTAAGTGAGTCTGTGAGTGACAATCTTCTGCAATAATGAGTGCATCAATTTCTTTTACCTCATTGTGTTCCTTTCATACCTCTTAAAACTTTGTGTCATTGTCATCATTCTTCCTTGGCAGCCATTTGCAGAAAAATAGCTATTATGAATCTGTTACCCACGGCTGCTCATTCACGAGACAGCTGGATTAGCCACTACCAGTCGATTGCATGGTACACCGTTTGTCAAGTTTTTGTAAAACTGGCTTTTCAGCTTAATGATACTCGATGGGCTTTACAGTTGTGTCTGCCTCACCGTTTCAGACACACAGACTCTCCTTCTGTTAGTGGAGGCTATCAAAGTGTCAAGCTGCTCATCATGAGAAATGATGGGTTGTCAGGCCAGGTTTTGAACCATTAATTGCTGGGCAACCACTGGGTTCATTTAGCCCTGAGCAATGTATTCTTACCTTTAAAAATGGCAGAGAAATGTATGTAAAGATGTATGTATCAAAAGATTACAAGGAAAATAGATCACATACAAATGCCAAATTCTTTGTCGAGCAGGTGGAGCATAATGCATATTGGTGAGGTGGTATTAATTACTATTTTATTACAGATAAAAGGATAAAAGTAGTAGTGAAAGTTTGAATTGAAAAAATGTTAAGTTATATTCACTGGGCTTTAAAGGTTAATAATTCAGAGGGAAGTTTTTAAAGTAAAAGACAAATTCACTGAAAAAGAAGAAAGGTACTGAAAAAAGCATTGGACCACTGGAAAATAGATCTCCATTCTGAATTCCATAGATCTTGAGTAAACTCTGACTTGACAAGACTCATTTCACATAAGTCTAGTCAAGCATGTACCACATATGTAATACCATGTAGTGCTTTACTGTTTATATTATTTCTGTGCTTTTGATCTCATAAACTACCACAGCATTAATTATGTCCTCTTGTTTTTGAAAAGCAGGCCCTGCTGTTAACAGGTATTTAAAGCCAGGAGGACAAAAGTCTAGATTAGGTAAAATAGGATGAACTGAAAATCATTTACCTGGGTAACAGCTGGATGCCAAATATTAACATGCTCCTCTTACAGATGAGCAGTTCTGACCTGTGTAGACAGCAGACAAGGTGAGCATGGCCCCAATTCAGCACACTGTGGATTTTCATGTCTGCAATTTTAGTTGGTAGAATTAAAAAAAAGTCAACGAGTCATTTTATCAAAGTAATATTACAGGGCTAAATAAGGGTAATTCTCTTGATTTTTTCTAAAAACAAATATCTCCATGTGGTTAAAATTGATTCAAAAGCACTTGTCTTCTTTCTTGGGCATTTTGCATCCACCGTTTCTCTGGGTTGACCCTAAATTACAACCACAGAAGAACAAAAACTGTTTTCTTTGATATTTCTTTTCTTTGTTTTTTTGTTTTTTATTATTGGATTGTTATTCAGTCCTGACATGTCAGAACAATGTGGCTTTATCACCATCTGCTGGTTGGAAATCAGAAATCAGAAAGCTTCAACATTCTGGTGAATGCATGAGGTTGGTTATTGCTAAAGAAATTGCAATAACATTTTTGACTGAATTTATGAGAAAAAGAATGGTATGCTGAGGCTTGCAATCATGCTGATGCTGAAACCGCCTTGCATCTATTATTTCACATGTGAGATAATTTGATTTCTTCACAGTAAAAATAAAATAAAACTCTTCGTTTCTTATTCATATTTAATAATATAGGGTGGTGCATTTTTGGTACGAGACTGCTCCATTAACACAGTGATCTCTTGGCACTGTGTGTTTTGACAAGGTTTACCATGTAGAAATGTGGTTTATGGGAGAATTTCAGCATGTACTGTCTACCTTTGGAACAGGACAACAGTCCAACAATGCGAATGCACATGTATTTAAACCTGATTCTGCAATCCCTAAATCCTGCTTTAATTCACTGCAGTCCATGTCTTCTCTCTCCTCCAATGTTTGACTCTTGCTGGTATCATCATTTTTTTCTCCATATACCCATTAACACTCATCAGTGGGAAAAAAAAATCAGCAAGTAGCAAGTACCCAGAAAACTGTGTGCTGACAAGTCCATTAATGAAAAGGGATGTCAAGCAGTTCCTGCAATAAAATGATTGGAATAATCATCAGCATGGCAGAATCATCTGCCAAGACTGGCAAATGGCCCTTTTTACCCAAAACATCAATAGAAGCTGTATTGCAGCAAGGAGGTGTATGGTCTTATCAGCCTGATTGCAACCTCTGGATTAACGAGAGAATTAAAAAAATCAGTCAGTGTAAAGGCATACAAGTAGCTATTGTATAAAGACAATGTCAAAGACAATAAAACAAAATCTTTGCTTGGACACAATTTTGCTTTAGCTCCCCAACATTGCATCTGTACATTACAAAGCTGGTTTGGTTGTTTATGAACACCAAAGTGTGTCAATAATACAACAGAGAATGCAATGGCAGTGTTAGTTAACTCCACTGTAAATGTACTGACAACAATGTAAATTCAAGACTGGAGGTACATTAGAGCACTGTTCAACGTTTCCCCACTAAAAATCCATCTGCAGGCACACATTATGGTGCTTCAAGGTGGTGAGTGAACCCTGTAGTGGCTGAAGCTAACTTTTTTTCAGACTTTGCTTCACAACTTGGCAATTGACCCCCTGTCAGCTGTTGCCCCCTGTTAAACTAAATAATAAATTTCTTAATGATTTATGACAGATTAAACAATTAAAGCAAACTTAAAAGAAGTTTGAAAGAAATAGATGCACGGCCCCAAACCGGACTGAAAGTACAGCCTGAAATAATATTATTTGGTTTGGCAGGTAAGAGAGCCCTCATCACTTTTATTCTCTAAAACTGGGTTTTCCAACCCAACTTGAAAATGTGTCATAACAATATGCAACATTCTATAAGAAAATGTGATCAGCCATGTAAAACATGTTTACCTAGCTTTAATACAAAAAGAAATGATACAGAATTATTATAAAATAATGAAACACAACAATACTGGAACCGAGCTCATGATACTTGGAAATGAGTAACTGTCACACAAATGAAGAGAGGAGGATGAGAAAGACTTTCAGCAAAGACCGTCAATGCCTTTAAAAGAATGTATACACTTCACAGCAGCTTCATACACTGCAGTGTTTGAAAGGTTTACAACTTCTTGTAAGAGTCAGCAGGATATTTGCAGTCCCCTGCTGAGTAAGAACACCAGTTATATACGTAAATGCAACTATTTACATAGCAAGGTCAATTGGTGACCATACTGTATATACACAAGAAAGTGAGGGTGACAAACCATCACTACATGGAAGTAGCAGTAACAGTGATTTTGAAACTTTTCCTTCAGAATTTATACTGTATTTTATGGCATATAATCTGATACTGGGTGATCACAAATTAGCTACTAAATATTAACGCACCGTTGTAAACTTATATTTACCATTGTAGCAAAAATAATACAACAACATGAGATTTGAAATGTAATAAAAACGCAAACCATGTCACTCTATCCCTTCTATTCTCACTGAGAGTTGCTGGTTTATCCTACCTTGTGTCTTGTAAAATGCAGCACTTGAGGAGTATGCAGGTACTGCTCATCAACAACTTGGGGTCGCCATGACATTTAAGCAGCAAATTCAGGTACTCCTTATTAACAATGTTTCAAACATTTAAGGTCATAACATTTACAGCCACAAGCTTTAATTATTTTCACACAACATTGGCTTTAGACCAACTCATCTATTCACCAACTATCTGGAAAAAGTATGATTACACCATACTTCCCAAAAAACAATTTTTCAAGGATTGACTGAATCTCACACTGGAAAAATGATAGACACACCATGCGCTTTGAGGCTGCGCAAAACAAAAATTCCAGCTAGACTGGGGACACGACTGGGTTTCATTAAAATACTAAATGTTTGAGGATGGAAAAAAAAATTGTGAAAATAGTTGCGATGTGCAGCCAAATTGATTTTAATATTAATGCTAACTAAATATGCAACAAGCAACAAAGAAAAAGAGATTGGTATTTAGTGAATTTCAATACATGATATATTCATTATTTAATTAAGTATTCTGCGTTGCGTGCTCTGTGTATGATTTACCCAGAGTTTATACACAAAATCACCGTACATCAGCCGTGTACTGCTCAGAAACTGTGCGATATAAGTTTGAGGTGAGCAAGCAAAATGCTTACTGAAATCTTGGATGCAATTTTTTTTTTTTAAATAACAAAAATTAAAGATGAAAATAAAATTAAATCAAAACATGCAAAGAACATGCATTCACCTTGTCAGACCTACTTGCTGACAACTCAAACAGTACACAAATCTGTTTAAATAGAGGCTGCAATCCACTAGTGTTACTGACTGGAAAATGTTGCTTAGTATTTCAGAAATCCACATCCCATGCGCATAATTTTCAGTCGCTAAAAAAACATGTTTTTTTATCCCCTTTTACCTTAAATAACTATTCACACAAAATGTACTGTAAGTCCACATGTCTGACTGCAACACTAGGAATTCCTCGCATATGTACACTTGTTTCCACTATTGCCATATTCGATTAGGTCATGGACAGACCCTAACAGTGCATCCCATCACCTCATATTTCTGCCCCATTACTTTACTAAGCCTCATTTTTATTATGTGACACTTGGGGACCATCTCAGGGGTTCCCTTAAAAGCAACAGTTCCTGTAACTTTTTGTATGGAGGCCCGTGGCTTTGGATGATTGAGCACAACCACTGGCTGATTTGGGCCTGGTTGTTTCACCAGTTGGTCCACCTTCAGGGGCAATGGATGAATAATTGCACCGTCACTTGGGGGGCCCAGAGGAGTCTCAGTCTTATATTTGGAGATTTTAAGTTTCAGGCCATTTTTGTTTTTTCTCCATACACTCTCATCCACTCTTTCCAACAAGACAGTCAGGAATTTTGAGGAGATGTCAGGCTCCAGTGTTTGCTGTAGAGAATAAAAACTCCTAGCCTTATCTGAATCGGAGTCATCTGAAGATTTGAAGACAGATGTGTCAGTACAATTACTCCTATCTGTTGATTTTGTACTCTTTTCTTCATCTTTCACATTGATTTCATCCAGTGTTAGAGAAGGAGTCTCTTGAATACGTTTATCAATGTCTTCTGTTTTCACATGCTCACTTGTCCTCTCAGTCAGTAAACAAGGAGAGGCAATATATCCTTTTTGTGAGACCTCCTGAGTACCATGCATAGGCTTTGGCATCTCCTTTACTTGCTCAGTGTCCTTGATTTCCTTGACATCTCCTTGTATGAAACTTTCAGAGCTGTTGTCTTTGGGCATCACTATACCACGCAGAGCAAGAACCAGCGGCTGAATGGAGCCTTGGGCATCCTCTGTCTGTTGACTCAGTGAAAATACAGAGGAGATGACTGGAAACCCTCCAGGGTGTAGAATCTCTGCACCAGCTGCTCTTTCGGTGGCTTTGACTTCCTGATTCCAAGTTGGAATGCCTGAATTTGCACGACTGGGACAGAAATTTGTTTTGATTGACGTAACCTCTATAAGAGTCTGCTGCGAACTGGCATTAGCCTTGAAGGCTGCAGTCAAGTTAACATTCAAGGATGGAGAACATTTCAAACGTTCCTGCTTTACACTTAAGTTTGCTTTATTTATTGTAGGAGGGGCGTCTTTCAGGCGCATCTCTCCTGGTTCCGCTTTAACAGGCAATGACATGTCTAAAGGAACGCTTTTAACATCACTTCCGGTCTTCATGGGGGGAATCTTGGGTTGCTCTAGGACAAATGTCTTCCTCTCACACAGAGGTTTCTGAGGAATATGTGCTCTGGTGTTCTCTGGTTGCTTGGTGTTTATGAGTCTATTTGAAATCCTGGGAGAAATAACAACTGGAGATGATGCAGTATTGTCATTTGTAGGTTCTCTCTGCGGAACACTAATGACACAATTTTTTCCTCTTCCTGGATTTAGGATGCTTTTGAAAACTTTGCTTGGATTGCCCATTTGACATTCCAAATTAATAACTTCTTGTGGCTTTCTTTTCAATCCACATTTTTCTTTGCTGATTTGGCTTGACTGGCTTTTGGAAAAATTGGCTGTGCCAATATCAGCAGGTTCACCTATCACGGCCTTTGTTTCACACTGCTTTCTGTTAACATTGCACATCCCAATATTTGCAGATTTTACTGTATTTTGAAGATTGAATTTGGGTGATAATGTCTTTCCAAGGGTTGCATTTTGAGAACCTGTCATCCTTGTGTCTTTTACCACAGACGCATTTTCTTGTTGTGAAACCAGCCTCAGTTTTAGCTCTTTCGTCCCGTTAACAGTTTTCACCTCAACAAGTTCAACCAGGCAGCCAGCAGGGATTGTAACTTCCTCTGGAAGTGACACTGTTAAAGCCCTGTTGTGCTGAAGTTCATTTGGAGGGGGCAAAAGTTCTCCATTATGATTTGCTACAGTTTGGAGTTTTGTTTTGAGCGTTTTACTGTTCTTATCATCTTTATTTAGTCTGACAGCAGGTATGCTGGGTGTTGGTACCGTCATCCGAACAAATGGCTGCCGTATTGATGGCCCAGAAGTGGGCACACCCTGCAAGGCACAGGAAACTGGAAGATGCTGAGGTTTTGTCATGGCCGGCTTTGTGAGTCCTTGACCAATGTTCTTGCCATGCAGTCGCTCAATGTGCTTCACAAGGCACAACCTTCTCATATAGCCATGCCCACAGTGAGGGCACTTAAATGGGTATTTGGTGTGTTCCTTCAGGTGAGCACATAGCTCTGCCTCACTGAAAGAGACCTTGTAGCAATAAAAACAGTGATACCTTGTTCCCAAATGTTCAATGGTGTGCTTCTTGAATTCTGCAGTATCTGTCGTGGAGAATTCACACTTGTCGCAATACATCGCATTTGAAGTGCCCAAGACGTGATCCAGGACAAAATTTGAATGTCCACCAGCCACTGATGACGGCAAGCCTGGATAACTGATGGGCTTCATGTTGAGTGGTCATCTGGCAGGAGGTTCTTCTGATTCGGAGACTGAACATCCAGCCCAGCAGGGTTTAGCTCATCGGAGGCGTCCGGAGGGGTGTTACGTTAACTGCCCATCATGGTCGTACCCTCCTGTAGAAGGAAACCAGACGTTAGAAGTGTTGTCACACATTAGACAAGGCCCATTGAACCCCTTCCCCTCGCCTAGCTCATGCAGCAAGCTTTTTGTTCCTTCAAAACAAAAGCAGCATTCTGCGCATGAAGGCTTGGAAACACGCACATTCAGAAGTTAACTAAATAAAATTAAGTAATTTCGAATGGAATAATTAAAAGGTTTTCGCCGCGGCAACATTCCACATTAAAAACAAGGAGAAGGCCTTACAGTTACCTAGCTACAAAACGGGCTTACAAAGGCGACGCCCCGCAATCGAACTGTCGATCTGCCATATTTAGAAGAAAAAAAAATCTGAACCGCAAATCTTAGTAGAGTGATATTTAACACTTACACGTAAAGAATATCTCTGCTGGCGTTGTCCGAGCGCTTCTCAAAGCCGCTAGCGGAGACGTTATGGTAGGAACTTGATGTTTTTTTAGCTCCGGCTAGCTACTTCCGGAAACACTTTGCTCCTGTCTTCAAAATAAGAGCATACCGTTAAATTAAATTTTTTTTTTTTTTATATCATTGTGGTATTAAGGTATAATGTGTTACTACAAATACATAACTGAAGTAGTTAATTTGAATTTGCGACACCGCGTGAAGGGTAATGACAATTTCCTTTGGCCGCTATGACCGGAAGTTTTTTTCTTTAAAGAACTAGACGTAGCGTAGCTGTTATTCTTGAAAAATACGATTCCTGAATCTCAACATGTACTCCCTCATTTACGTCTCAGTCTGTAGTCGTACCTCGATGAACCGATTTGATTGGTCAGTGACATTTATCCACGCCCTGGAGGATGACATCTTCCAGTATCATAGTTTAGCATCAACTCATTGTCCCGCCATCTGAAAATAGAACATCCATACTTTTGACATTTTAACTTTAATTTTTTCATGTGGAGGAAATTTTCATTTCAACAGCTCTATATGGATAGGATTTGTATCACCACGAGTTTTCGCTTTGACACAGGAAGTTGTTAAAAGCTTTTGTTGTCAACGTGACAATGAAATCGAAGCACAGGCCTCTGCCAGGTGAGAGGAGCCAAACGGACGGATCAACTACAGCGCGCCACGGACTGTTATGATGCCCTAGAAATTAATAAAATATGCTGTTTGGGAAAATATGCATATTGCTTCCAACTGTGTCAGTGTCCCTGGCATTGACGAGGTATGTATGCGTTAAGGACAGACACGACAACTCTGCGAAATGTCATAAAGCTTGATCTGTATCACTTGGTTTCCTTTTAGTTGGGTTGTTAATCTAATTCAGGATCCGCCGCGTTTTAACTAACGACTGTTTTCGTGAGCCCCGTAGCTCGTCGGGGTCATGATGAGCATTGTGAAAACGTTTTCTGGGATTTACACACTATTGTTGCAATTCATAATGACACAGCAGTGGCTTTCATTTGACCCTCCCACAGCCCATTTGTCTACACGCGCACACACAAACACGCGCGCGCCAACGAGCTTCCTGGTTATGGCAATATTAATCCGGACGCCAACTCTAATCCTTAGAAACCCACTCTTCTCGTCTTTTCGCAGACACGGCATTACACGTCGCAGCATGTCCGAAGCAACCCGGTTCGACTTTCTGGTGATCGGCGGCGGTTCCGGGGGTTTGGCGGGGGCCCGGAGAGCGGCGGAACTCGGAGCAGCAACCGCCGTGATCGAGAGCCACAAACTCGGAGGTACCTGCGTGAGTAAAAATAAAACTGTTTTACATCCAGACAACAGTCCCTTACTCACTCGTACGCTGCTTTTGTACAAGTGCTCAGTCCCAGACCTAATTTTGTGTGTGCTGCAGTATGTCTGTGCATGTGCGTGCAAAAACATTGTTTGTGAAGGTTTCCGCTTCCCAGCTGATAGATTTAGAAAGTCTTGACCCCTTTCAGGTAAGGATAGTAATATGGCCCAGAACGAGTAGAATTGGAGAGCCATATTGATTTTATAGGACTTGTCCTCATTATCCTTGTGTTTGTCTGTTGGTCTCTTACTTGTGTCTCCGAAAATCGATATATTGCGATAAGTCGAGGACCAGTCGAAATGATATACTGGGACTCCCGCACGTAGGTCCCCAAAATGTTCTTGTCAACGCCCCCCGTGAAACTTCAGATTCCCCAGCCATTTGAGGAAGCTCGACCTTGGTGCATGAACACAGGTATGCAGTGCAGGAAAGCCCCTTGACATGAGACATGAGCCAAAACCAAGTGGTGGTTTGGTTTGACAACTTGATTTGATCCTCATCATCACATGGCTATGACAATGTTAGGTGGGAAGCTTTTTCGTTTCTATTTTGCTGTGTGATGGATGGGATTGTAGGTAAGAATTTTAAGGATTCACAACAAAGTTTCAGGTGGCTTGAACATGACTGCAAATGGTCCTATCTCACTCATACTCATACAAGTCTGAAGAACTCTTAAGAAGAAAGAAAGCACTTTTTTTGTCAGATTCAGTCATACATACAGCAAAACCTCAGCAAAATGTGACCACTGCATTTTACCCGTCATGGATGAACCATGATCAGCAGAGGAGCAGTTAGTTGTTCAGTATTTTGCTCGAGAATACTTCGACAGGTTAGAGTGATGCAGGAATTAAACAAGGAAGGTTTAGTTCCAAGACGACTGTTTAATCACCTGAGCCACGCCACCCCCTGAAGGGTCACATTTACACTCAGTCATACCAGTTGGTAATTAGTGCTGTACTATAATATTCTGCTCCTATCCATTTGGTGTGCTTAGGTTTGTTGAAAGAGTCTGTCAGGCATTAATTCTATGAACAATAGTAACGTTTTTTTTCTTGTGGGGTGTTGGCAGGGGCCAACTTTTGCACACATCAATGTTGATATTCAATTCTGGGCTAGTTTTAATTTTGCAATGTAAATATGTTCATGTATTTGAGGTGTATATTCAATTGATGATCTTAATTCCATGGTCTGAAAGTCATCCTACTACTAGCCTACAGTCTCAAGAGGCTACTTTTTTTTGCTGGTAACCAAATGTAGTCAGGCATTATATTTTGGTTATCTGTACCATCGTGATATTATTACATCTGTCAGATAATATGTCCATTATTTATTTTATTACAGATATACACCAACGCATCGATTTATTTGTTTCATTATTTTTTGATATAAAGATAAAAAAAAAAAAAACTTTTTAAATCTTATTTTCGGTCTTGTTGCTGTTGTTTTCAAAGCTCCTGCTGAAGTGACCTAAATACTGTGCTTGATAATTTTTCAGGTCAATGTTGGCTGCGTCCCAAAGAAGGTAGCTTTCTCTTACACTGTTTTTGTGTCTGTATATAAACTATGAATTACACCCAAGTGTTCGAGAAATGTAATCGTTCTTCTTTCCTTACAGGTTATGTGGAATGCAGCAGTCCATGCAGAGTATCTCCATGATCACAGTGACTATGGATTTGATGTTCAAAATAGTCATTTCAGTTGGGAGTAAGCAATCTCTTGGTGTCATTTTTCACTTTGTCTTTGTGCAACCTCCATAAAGTTGTGTGAAACCAGTTACAATTGTTCCTGGAACAAAGAGTTGTCTCTCTCATGGGAAACCATTCCCATGATGATCTTTCATGATTCTTCGTTTTGCCTCATTTGTCTGTGCACAACAAATTCAAGGTGCCTGTGAAATATAGGACTCAGTAATGGGTGACCAAGTCATGTACTTCAACATGCGTATCTAGGATTTGGAAGTCATTAATGTTTTGCTGGTATGACTTGTTTATTACTGTCCATATGGATCTATAAAATGTATTTATTTCAGAACTATTCTTGTTATTAATTAAAAAATATTGTGAGTGACGTGTTGGAAACATCATCAATTAACAGATTAAAAACTTATTTTGTTAATTAACAAGTGACAAGACAAACATTCTGTTTTATGCGCCAAGTTAAAACATTTGTCTCTTTCAGTCTTTAGGGATTTTTGAGCTTGCAATTAGTGTTGATGGATTAAATGCTATCAACAGGTGTTTCTCTCACATAACTGTGCTCTAAGCAATACATACCAAGTATGAGATAGCATTGGTGAGATTGACATTAGAAGTATCATGGTTTGAAAGTTAATGTAATGCAGACAACTGCATACATGTCAAGGTAATGTTGCAGTTTCTTGGATAATGCCCACAGCTCAAACAGAGGTGCAAGTTTAAATTCCTGGACAAAGCAGAAAATCCTGGAAATTGAAGCTCTAAAACCATCTCAATGCTTTGTCATCTGTAGAAATGTTTGAATTTTTTTGCAGTGGAGCTGCTTGGAGACAAACAACAGAATGCTCTGGCTGCTCTGTGTGTTTGTCAGGTGTGAATGTCTCACAGTCAGCAGGATGTTGCCAAAGAGCAGGCTTGGCTGCAGTTTTCTTTTTCAACTACATTGTAGTGGTCTGTGAACAGTTGAACATTGTATCATTAACATTAGATAAAAGATAAGTGACTGATTTGCATAACATTAGCCGTAACAGGTATATTTTTAACGCTTATGTGAGCAAACATTGTCCTGATATTCAAGTTTTTAAATCTGTCTCACATCTGTCAAAGCATCTTCATTTTAGCAAATATCTCAAGGCAAATTTTTACAACCCCAAATTTATACCTTACAATAATAAATGTAGTAGAAAAACATTTTGCAAGATTTCCTGAAAATTAGTTGTTCTCTGAGAAGACAACTTTTTACATAATTAATGGACATTTGAGTGAACGTGGAAAGTATCATAACTTTAAAATTAGTTGGATAAATGGACGAAATATGTCAGTTGTAAGTAAAAAAGGTGTAGTTGTGTCCTGCATATGTATGTAGAGACACAAAATGTGACAAAAATCTACATTCATTCTTTTCACAACGTATATTTAGTCTGAAGGATATAATTACTGTTATACGTATTATTTCTTCACTATTATTTTTTCCTTATCATTATAAAGCAAAACATTATTTGAGAAAATTTTGTTTTGAGATAATGTGTGCATTCCTGTAATGAAGTTTAAAAAAGAGATACCTCCTAACAACCTTTCCTATTTTTTTGTGTGCAGACTTCTCAAGTCCAAAAGGGATGCTTATGTTAGTCATTTAAATCGCATTTATCGCAACAATCTTGACAAGGTAAGTGCAATTTTATTATATTTATACAATTTCATTAATTTGTTGTTGCCGGAAGGAAAGTGCAAACATCTATCTTGGGGCATTATGTCAATAGGTTTAAGAAGACTTATTTTTAGTTTGGTTGGTAGTTTGGTAATCAGCAAGTTTTTTCATGGGATCCAAGGAACTGTTTAAATTAAAGGTTACAAGATATACTGTTTGAATCCACCTGAACAACAATTTCAAATTGAAATTTGTAAAACTGGGGCAAACAAAGGAAATAGTGACAGTTTTGTACGTAAGTATAAGTACTAATACCCCACTGGGAAAGTATTCTACTATAAGGCAAAGTCTGCAATCTTGCAAGTAAATAAGCTCTTAATGCATACATTCACAATCAGTACCATCATAGATATATTGTTGTCATCAGGCAGGATGATTACATATTGTCTGTACCATAACTAGCAGCTACAGCTATCAGGCAAACTAAAGTGGAGTGGAAAGTACAGCTTATCCCTTTGAAATGCAGAAGGGTAAAGATATAAAATAAGGTAAAATTGAGGACAAATGTACTAAAATACACTTGTGACTGTACACCGGTCCTGGTTAGATGTTTCTCACTATAACTCCTCTGTAAGCTAATACTTATAGTCTAATTGCATCTGTTTCTTTACAGGCTAAAATCCAAACTATCATGGGTCACGCAAGGTTCACAATTGATCCAGAACCAACTGTGGAGGTCAACGGGAAGAAATACACTGCACCTCACATCCTCATCGCCACTGGAGGGCAGCCTTCGATGTTGAGTGACACTGAAGTTCCAGGTAGGAGACTTTAAGATGCTGTACTTGGAAAAGATTATTTCTGAGGGCAAGTTGGATATGAGTGGGGGTTTTTACAATGCAGACTGGTGCAAAAGCAAACTATAACAGCAGTAATGTCCTCATAAATTTCAGGCTAAAATGTTAAAGATCTCATTCAATGGCAAATAGTCACTTATTTCTTAGCTTTTTAACATCTGTGATTTTAGGTGTTTGAAATTGCTTTGGAGACAGAGCAATTTTGTGTGAAAGTGTTGGTCAGCTGCTTAATGCCAAAGCTGCTGGGCCTTATTAAAGTTTAAATAATAAGAAGAAACTAATTAAATGGAAGGACTGTCGTGCATATTTATTAACCTAGAGTTGTGAGTTGCTGTTCTTTGCTACTTGTGTTTAGTTTGGATTAATTCTTTTAATGCTGTTTGAAATGGAAATGCTGTCATCACTTTATTGCCTGACCATAAACTACTATTGTTGCTATTATTTTCATTGTTGTTCAATTCAGGGGCAAGTCTAGGCATCACCAGTGATGGCTTTTTTCAACTTGAAAGCCTTCCAAAGTAAGAAGCCCCGATTTTGTTTTGGGCTCTCGCCAGATGTCCTGTTGGTAAATGTTATGCCCATAATCATATTTTGCTTTCTCAACAGGCATAGCGTTGTTGTGGGTGCTGGTTATATTGCAGTGGAGATGGCCGGCATCCTTTCCACCTTGGGCTCTAAAACCTCTCTCGTAATTCGACAGACAGGAGTAAGGAGAAAGTACTTTAGATCAGGGGTGTCAAACATACGGCCGGATTCGGCCCGCGAAAAGGGTTTTATCTGGCCTGCCTCTTTTAGAACCATAAATTCTGAGGATGTCAAAAAAATGAAGTCTCTAGCTCATTTCTGTTCAAAGTTATAAGTTACTAAAGAAAGAAGGGGAAAATGTTCAAATCACCCACCAGGGGGCGTCCAGCATGTAGCAAGAAAGCTCCCATTAGTGGGACTTTTTTTAGGCAGATGGTTTGTGATGGGTGGACGCAGGACGAAGAGCTCCGTATCTCACTGAGGAGGCTGTGACCAAGCAACTGCGTGTTGCGGCTAGACTAGGACCTAAGGCGCATTCAGACCGCACCTGGCCAAAGCGTCAGGAGCAGCGGGATTACATGCAATGTACATGGCAGATGCGCATCTAGGAGCGTGGAGCTGTCACGCGGCGCATTCTGCACCTCCGGGGCATCACTTCTTGAGGTGTTTTGAGCATTGCGCGTTCACGTGCCTCCGGAGCGTCCGACGGAGAGCTGATCTTTTGCAGCTCGACGCAGAGCGTCAACAAATCAGAGCAACCGCTGAAATATAACGAAATATAACATGAGAAATTACACCCCACACACACACACACACACACATAGACTATCCGGCCCGCCGGAGATCAAATTATCTCTTATGCGGCCCACGGACCAATATGAGTTTGACACCCCTGCTTTAGATGAAACACCGAGAAATTCTTTGCTTTATAAAATTTTGAAAATTGACTATAAAATTTCAGGTGCAATCTAGTCATGGAAATAATTTTTTTTCCCCAGGTTTTGAGGAACTTTGACAATTTTGTAAGCACAAACTGTACCAAAGAGCTTCAAAATTCTGGTGTAGACTTGTGGAAGAACTCCCAGGTAAAGTCTGTGTGTAAAACAGACAGAGGCCTTGAAGTAACAGTTGTTACCAAAGATCCAGAGAAGAAAAATGACGAGGAAAAGATCAGTAAGCTCAAGGAGGTGGACTGTTTGCTTTGGGCCATTGGTAGACAACCCAACACCTCTGGATTGAATATTGAGCAGGTGGTAAGTCCTCCTCATGATGTTTTCTTTGAAGTCAGTGCTGACAAATCGTCAAAAACACTGAAAAAAAACAGATTTACTGAGACAGACAAAGTTATTAACTCCTGTCACTGAGAAGAGTTTTTTGAGGTCGAGAAAGCACATGCAACACCCATCAGTCACACAGGACAAATCAGCAGCAGGTGGAAATCCTGTCTATTTTCAACAATGACTTAAGTAGTTTTGTCTCTCTTTAGGAAGGATTTGTTGCATTGTCCTCAACTGTCCTCAAAATAGCAACTCCATAGTATTGAAGAAAGATGATTCCATTTCTCTCCTAAAGCAACACAAACATTCACCTTTTTTGGTGTAGCAGATAACGGAGAGCACAATATTGGAGGAAATAGTAATGAAATTGCTTTTCATTGAAACATAAGATGAAATAAAACTGGCATAACATCTTAAGCCAGAAAGAAGATTATCTACATGCTAGACAAAACAACTATCATGTAACTATTTTTGTTACAGTAAATTGCATGTAATTAGAGGTGAGCACTGAGGTGCTTGCAAATGTGATTTGGTGGTTAGCTCAGGGTAACCAACCAAACAAGTAATGGATTTGAAGTAGTTAAGTCTTGGTCAAAGCCCTCCTTTTTCTGTTTACAGTTCATTAAAGGTAGTGAGCCAAAGAGATATACAGGGTATCACACTGCCCATTGTTAATAAAATTTGAACTGCTTCACATGGTTAGCAGGATTTGTTTAACCAACATAGACACATGCCAATTGATTTGGTTCATTGTCAGTTTACTGAATAGAATGGAAGCAATCTATTAACATTGACAAAGATTTATTTTAGGAATTTTCTTTTTCCCTCTGTGTAATTAGTAAAATGGTTAATAACATATGATGAGTGTTGCACAGCATTAATGGAACCACATACTTTTACTGAGATAATTTAATTCCACTTTCCCATGATTATGTAGTTCCCCTTTTGTAATTAATCATGGGTTATAGAATGGCACACTAAACATTTCGGCCAATATGCTCTCTTCAAATGTTTCCGATCAGGCAATACATTTCCAAGACTGTAAAATGTCTTCAGTTATGTTTGTCCCTCAATACAAAATTTATCTTGATCTCTTTGTCAGGGTCTGGAAATGGATGAAAGAGGTCACATTGTAGTGGATGAGTTCCAAAACACCACTCGACCAGGAATCTACGCAGTTGGAGATGTTTGTGGCAAAGCCCTTCTCACACCTGGTAGGAAGTTATTTTATTGACATTTATGGAGCTTTATACTGCAATGCCTGGTTAATGTCAATATTTATAAGTTGTCGTATTTGTCCAAGGAACTGATATCATCAATAAGATTGAACCAAGACACCCTATTGGGATATATCTCTCTACATCACTTAAACTCCTACCCAGAGATGAGACATTGAATGGGGACTAGCAGGTAGATTTAGAGCATATCAGCTCAGTGAAACATCTGTCATGCCACCCATTCATCTAAAGACTTTGAAAAGATTTGGAAAAGACTGGTGTAAAACTCAACTCATACAGTTCACATTTAAAGGCTAGTTTTTAGTGTTTTACAAATACAGATTTTTTACAAATACTGTGGATCTTACATCTAAGGACTTTGAAAACATTTTGAGAAGACTTTTGGAAGACTTTTCAGCAATTTTTTTCCACCATGCAGTGTTTTCACCGGCTATTTGCAGAGCCTCTGCTATTTCAGTCCATCGCTTTTCCTTCTCTACATGGTCATGATACGTTGGAGGGTTTACATCGTATAAGTTTGGTTGTTCTGCCCACAGCTCCACCATTCACCCCTCTTCCTAGACGGTCCATATTGATTGAGACGTTCTTCACCATTCCCTCAGCCATACAGCGAAAAAAATACAATCTTTGCCACCAATACCGATCTGGCAGTTGTCTACCAGCATTCCTTTTTCTGTTTTTTTCATGGACCTCATCTCTTGGTTGATGATTGTGATGTGTCACTGTAAAGACCGAAAGACTTGCAATGATATCTGACACATTTGATATTGTTGTAAGCCTCAAGACTGGGAAAAGACTGATCTACGACTGCTTTAAGACTTTGAGATAACCACCTTACACTTTACGACTGAGATAAGCACGCTAAGACTCCAGTAAGACTTGGGATTTCCTTCCGACTTTCAGTTTTGTGTGCGACTGTGAAAATCTTAAAGTATAATCCCAGCATTACACTTAATCTCCAATCTCAGCCTTGAACAGGACCTCAAGATACTGCAAAGCCACTGTTTCTCATAAGCAAACACAGACAATTAGGTACTAACAGTCATTTTACATCTTCCAGTTTATGTACCAACAATAACAAGACAGCCTAGAGGCCATCCTGTAATCAAGCCAAAAGACCTCCAATGTCTGCAAAAAGCAAAGAAATGATGCTGATAGTATCAGACAATTTGGTAACAACCAAAGCCATAGTGTGTATGCGTTCAGTTGTGAGACTGACAGTTGAATCAAAGCAAAGTACATATCAAAGACAAAAAATTACAATCTGGCAGATAATGAGATGTAAAATGATCTACTGCTCAAAGTTGAATCCTCAAACCAGTAGATCAGTATGATTTCAAATCCCTAGGTCTACACAGGTAAGTAAATCCAACAGGAGTAAGGCAAATCAAGATTCCTGAATGTGAACAGTCCATGTTACCAAATAATTTCAGAGAAAAAAACAAGTTAATTCTCGTGATGGCCATTAGTTGGTCATTATCTCTTGAGAGAGTGAAGATGTTAAACTTGTATATCTTTTTTCTGTGTATTAAATGTGTTGTAGTAAAATACTTGCATTCAGAGTTACACTGATATGTTGTATTTTGATGCAGTTGCCATTGCTGCTGGCAGAAAGCTGGCACACAGACTGTTTGAAGGCAAGAAGGATTCCAAATTGGACTACACCAATATTCCCACAGTGGTTTTTAGCCACCCACCCATTGGTACAGTGGGCTTAACAGAAGGTATGTATGTCTTTTTTACAGGAGATGTCCACAGATAAGCCGTGTTCTTTTTTTTTTAAGGTTCTTCAAGTCCAGCTTCCACTGGAATGATATTAACTTGGCAATTCACACTTCCTATACAGGGAATACTCTCTGTGAATTACTGAAGTTAAATTTGAGGCTTTTCAAATTCTATATTTATGTATGTTGTATTCATTACCATAATTGTTGGCTTCTATGACAGAGGAGGCCATTAAAACCAGAGGAAAGGAGAATGTGAAAATCTACAAGACTTCTTTCACACCAATGTATCATGCTATCACAAGCAGGAAGACTCAATGCATCATGAAGCTGGTGTGTGTGGGCAAGGAGGAGAAGGTATGTGACCTCTGTGCTCCACAATTTAGTTACACTGCTCTCAGAGATAATTAGATTTTAATGCAGTAACTTTATGTATGCCATTTGGACATGTTATTTTGGAGAGATGCGTTTTTGTTTTTTGTTTTGTGTTTTTCAAGTCCAGAATGTTCCCTTGGAAGTTAGTATTTTTGCAGCCGGACATGTGATATATTCCCATCTCTTTTTTTCATCCGTCATACAGTATATAAGCCATAAGTCTTTAGGTCACAGCAGGAAATCATTCTGTCATGTAACTCAAATAGTTTTTGAATGGAATGAAACTGATCAAACAAAAAAGTTGTCTCCTAATGCGTTACAGTCCCTCCTCCTGGGTAAATTGGAAAATCCACAAGTGCCCATGACTCTCTAATTAAATGACATACAGACTATTATGTGACTCTCCAAGGCATTCTTTTACAAACTTCCATTCCTTAAAACTCACCAGAAGTTTTTTGGGAGCCCGCCTTCCACTTTGAAATCATGGAAAATATTTTATTTTTCCTATATAGATATTTAAATTCCCTTATTTAGTAGAGGAAACAGAATTTTCCAATTAAAAATATTAGCCCGAAACAGATAACATTTTCACCTTAAAGGTCAATGTTATATCATGTTTATCATTCAAATGAAGAAGATTGCTGATGGACAGTAGTATTTGATTTGTGTTTTTTAATCACATGAATCAACAATCTAATTTCTGATGGGGTTTATTACAAAAATAACTGACAGTTGCAGCCCCATTAAAGACGAAACACTTTTCAGAATTTCAAACCACAAAGATGTTAGATCGCTGCTGAAAATAGCTTTGAAATGTCCTGAAAAATATCTAATAATAGCTTTGAAATGTCCTGAAAAATATCTAATATAGCACAATAACTCTTGACTGTTAAGTTCTAAAATAAGGAAGAAAAAAAAACGTTTTCTCAAGTAGCCTCTCACTGTGGGTCATAATATTTCATTTGAATTATGGAATCAATTATTCATTATTCATTCAATGTTTATTGTGTTAGAGAATTATTTAACATTTTGACATAGCTGGAGTAGTTTATTCTTGTGTTGGTGATTGGGAAGGACTATTCTTATTTTCAAATTGGAAGCAATCATTTGGCTTTTGGTCAGAATGCACTTAAATGTAAGCATTTATCCAGAGACCTGAAATGGAACCTTAACTTTGGTCATATTTCTGAAATCTTTTCGGAAATATCGTTTTAAAGGTCAACAACAAAATAATTTTCTGAGATAATAATTGAATAAGTGCTCTATTGATAAACAGTTTGTGGCTTAAAAGCAGCCTCTGCAATAGGTTACATTCCGTGGTCATTGTTATACTGCAAAGACCAAGTAGCATTAAGGAAGATGAGAAATATTGACAATATTGAATATGTTGGTTGATTTCAGTGACAAATTTTACCAAATTAAGCGCAACTGAAGGACTACTTTAAAAAGGTTATCTGAATATTTATCTTCAGACTCTATTTACCATCGTCTCCACTTTAACAACTAACAGTCAGCTGGCTTCTTCTACTGGCAGAAACCATGATATGCTCCTGTGCTCATGATATGATTGAAAGCTGTCATAACCTGTCTACTCATCCTTCGTCACTCAACCTCAAGGAAATCTGTATGATGTTCCACACTGTCTCAGTTAGATTAATTTGAAAATGTTGAATTGTTCCTTTGCCCATAGGTGGTGGGTCTGCACATGCAGGGCCTGGGCTGTGACGAGATGCTGCAAGGCTTTGCTGTAGCTATCAAGATAGGCGCTACCAAAGCAGACTTTGACAAGACTATTGCCATTCATCCCACATCATCTGAGGAGTTTGTCACCATGCGCTAATGGAAATCCAAACTCCTTTTTGGTTTCCCTATATGGCCAGTAACCCAGATATGCGTTCCAGCACAAAGTCACTACTCAAGCATCAGATTTACAAAACTACCTACATGCTTCCATTTCTTCCTATTTCTGCACCCTTTATTGTGCTCATTGTATAACTTTTCTAATTTTTACTTAAATGTACCAAGACCAGTTTATGGCCTTCTTCAAGTGTACTGTCGGTCTTGATTTACTGAGCATTCTGGATTCCATTTTAATAATTTTGAAATGGAAGTGATGGATCTGCAGGTATTATTTTCATGTTTGGTACTAACGTGCAGAAACTTACTATGACGCAGGCAACCCCCACATTTGCTATGTCATAGACACCCTTGTTCATGTCATGACATTCACATCCCATGCTTAAGTGCATGCATGGAAAACTAAAAGACCTTTCTCTTGTGTATATGTTTCATTTTTCAGTCTTTGGTCCCAAGATATTACAAATACTGATGTTCCTATAAGGAGCAGTTTGTAACATTTTGTGACAGCCAGCAGTCAAGTCATAGTTTCCAACTACTTGCTGTCTGACACAGCATCAGACAATTTCTTGCACAAGCTAAATGTTTTTTAGCATATCCATCTTCCAGTGATCTCACATTATCCATAATAATACGGGGTCGGGGTGGGGGTATGGTGTGAATCTTCTTCTCCATCAATCTGTTATTATCAAACTCTCTTTGCTTTATTTCTCATCTACATCCTTTATTTACAAAAACTCTCTAGATATGTATACTCCTGTGCTCCCAGACAGCAGTCCAACTTTAGCAGTCAACTGGTACCTGGAGTAAACAGCATGAATGGAGTTGCTGTGCAATACGACAGAGTACTCCACACTCCACTTCTTTGCTTAGGGAGGGAGTAAATTAAGGATACAGACAGGTAAAAATACAAAACAAGCAGAAACAAATTAGCACATGAAAAAAATAAAGGCTACTACATTCTAGGCTACTGTAAAAACAACATGCCTGGCCCTGAGGGAGAGGACCTGCTCCATATACAGTTTTAATTAGCCATTTCTTAGCCAATAAAAAACAAGATTCTTTATTTCCACTGTTTATATATGAATTTTATCTCTGTCCCTAAATACTCCTTCTCCTCTAGAACATTGATTTGTTACCAATGCAAGCTCAAAACATATCTTCTGTACTGTAATAAAGAATCAATAAACCTGTAAGTGTTTTATTTTTTTTCCATTTTGTATAATATTGTAAATCATACCTTCATCCTCAGCTTAACATATGCATGGGAACTAATTAACTTAAAATTAAGAAGCAGTTTGACATAATTATAGAGCATGTGAAAGGAATCAAATTTAGCCAATATGTTCTAACGAAACTAAAAAGTGAGGGTTTCCCAGAATAGAATCCCCCATACATCTCATAACTGTGAAATTCATTTTAATTAAATATTGACAGTATATGAATGTGATTTTAAATATATAACATATCCAAAAACGTGCAGCAGGTTAATTAGAAAAATTGGGAAAATTGCCCCAAATGAGTGAGTGAGTGAATGGTTGGTTGTCTGTATATGTGGCCCTGCGAATGACTGGTGACCAGTCCACGATGTACCCCACCTATCGCCCGATGACAGCTGGGATAGGACCCAGCATCCCCCGCAACCCTGAGTGCAGGATAAGCGGCAGATGATGGATGGATGAATGGATAGATATGGATATAGATATAGAAACGATATACATAGAGATATCCCTCAGCCGGTCCCAAGCCCAATAAATGCAGAAGGTTGCATCAGGAAGGACATCCGCTGTAAAACTTGTGCCAAAACGAAATATGCCAATCGAATCTAAGAATTTCATACCGGATCGTTTGAGGCCCGGGTTAACAATGACCGCTATTGCTGCCAATAACCTACAGGGTACCAGTGGAAATTTGGCTACTGTGGGTCGAAGAAGGAGAGGAGGAAGGCATGTTCAGCAGCAGAGAAAGAAGAGGAAAAGCAAGAGTCTGGGACTTAGAGTAGGGACTTTGAATATTGGGATGATGACAGGAAATGGTAGAGAGTTGGTTGACATGATGCATTGAAGGAAGGTGGATATACTTTGTGTCCAGGAGACCAGGTGGAAAGGTAGTAAGGCTTGATGCTTAGGAGCAGGTTTTAAGTTGTACTATCATGGTCCTGACAGGGAGAGAAATGGAATCTGAGTTATTAAAAGGCAGGAGTTAAGAAAGGCTCTGGGTGGTCAGGGAGAGTTTCCAGATGACTGGACAACTACAGCTAATGTGATCAGGGAGACAGACAGGAGACTACTTGGTGTGTCGTCTGGAAGGAAAGTAGATAAGGAGACTTGGTGGTGGAATGAGGATGTGCAGGAGTATATACAGAGAAAGCGGTTAACAAAGAAGAAGTGGGACACTGAGGGGACTTAAGAGAACAGACAGGACTCAGTCTGATCCAAGGGAGTGAGAGGATGCCTGAGGAATGGAGAAGAAGTGTGATGGTGCCCATTTTCAAGAATAAGGGGGTTGTGCAGAATTGCGATAACAATAGAGGGATAAAGTTGATGAACCATACAGGGAAGTTATGGGAAAGAGTAGTGGAAACTAGACTGAGAGTAGAAGTCAGCATTTGTGAGCATCAGTAAGGCTTCATGCTTAGAAGGAGTACTACGGATGCAGTATTTGCTTCAAGAATGCTAATCAAGAAGTACAGAGAATGTCAGAGGGAGCTGCATTGCACTTTTGTAGACCTTGAAAAAGCATACGACAGGGTGCCAAGAGAGGAACTCTGGTATTGTATGAGGAGAAATACAGAGAAGTACTTTATACTGGTGCGGGGCATGTATGCTGGCTGTAAGACAGTGGTGAGGTGTGCTTTAGGTGTAACACAGAAATTCAAGGTGGAGGTGGAACTTCATCTCCATGTACCATAGTGTTTGCAGATTACATTGTGATCTGTAGTGAGAGCAGGGAGGAGGTTGAGGAAAATCTTGAGAGTTGGAAGTACGGAGAGAAATTAATCGCGGCAAGACGGAATATATGTGTGTAAATGAGAGGAACCCGGGTGGAACGGTGAGGCTACGGAGAGTGGAGATCAAGAAGTTGGAGGATTTCAAGTACTTAGGGTCAACAGTCCAGAGCAACAGGTTCAAGCAAGTTGGAATAGGTGGAGAAAAGTGTCAAAAGTACTATGCGATAGAAAAATATCAGCCAGAATCAAAGGAAAGGTGTACAAAACAGCGGTGAGACCAACGATGCTGTATTGTCTAAAAACAGTGACAATGACGAAAAGACAAGAAGCAGAGCTGGAAGTCACAGAGATGAAGATGTTGAGGTTCTCTTTGGGAGTGACGAGGATGGATAGGATCAGGAATGAGTCCATCAGAGGGACAGCCCATGTTAGATTTTTCGGAGAGAAGGTCAGAGAAGCCAAACTGAGATGGTTCGGTCAAGTACAGAGGAGGGATAGGGACTATATTGGTAGACAGATGCTGGAATTAGAGATGCCAGGCAGGAAGAGAGAGATATATGAAGGTAGTTGGGGGTGAGAGAGGAGGATGCAGAGAATAGTGGTAAGATGGAGAAGGTTGATTTGCTGTGGCGACCTCCGAAGGGAAAAGCCGACAGGAAAAGCAGAAGAAGAAGATCTAGATCTGTAAATTGTTTCAATTTATGGCATGGTCTTTTCCCAACATTAATAATGTAAGGACTCGATATCTGTCTTGAACATGCATTAAGTTTACATTTTCGAAATTGTAAATCATAAGGAGGCACAGTATGGTGACCTTGTGTTGCAATAATATCGCGATAAGGGCTGTCGATGAACCTCATGCTCTCACGAGAAGAAAACGTCATTGTGTCGTCACTGGTCACGTGTGAATGTTTGTAGCGGTAGCACCAGACGCTTTCCCATAGCGCCGTAACAACTAGTTTCTTCATACATTCTCTAATATGGATATAGAATATGCTGAAAACACCTAGAAAGGTACAACTTTCAGAATTATCCATTCTGAATGTAAGTAATGACCTAATATTTTCCATCTCTTAAGCGAGTAATAGAGTTTAAACAGAACGTGTCATTCTTTCAGCTTATGCGGTTAGCTAAAGAGTTAGGTTAGCTTGTCGCCTCCAGATCGGTCTTCAGCAGGGTTAGCTGACGGTCAAGTCATTTTTTGGCCAGCTTAGTGATTGTCAATAATAAGCCGGCTAGGTGCAAATGTCAGTCATATAACATGTTTTTTTTTCTCCTCCCTAATAGCATAGCTCTTTGAAGCTGTCAGTCTTGAGTGGAGAATAATTGGCGTTAATCTGTCTGAATGAGGTTAAGTTGACAGGCGAGCTTACGGGGTTGTCTGTGATATCGCAAGTTTCCTCACGACAGTACAGAGCCCTGCTCCAGTGAGGATGTTCCCCAGCCTGGCACACAGACCATGGCATGTCTTCTGCAGGGTCCCCTTGCAGCACAGAGCGTCCCTTTCGCATCGGTCTCCGCGGTTTCCTCAGCCGTGTTACGGTGAGGTTTATGTTGAATGGTTGCAAGATACCCGTTGTTAAATACTTAAGTTCTGTGCAGCTTACTTCGATATGGCCAGTGAGGTTATGTTTACCAAATCAGTATTCTCTTTTCCAGGTTGGCAAAGTGGCGGCGTTCATAACTTGTGGTTTAACATCCAGGATTGCCGTGTCGCTTCACTTGGACTAGGAAAGGTACAGTACTACTCTACTTCAGGAAACAGTAAAGATGATCCACCAAAGTCTACATCCGGCGATGACCTTACGGTGGAAAAGATTGCGCAGGGTGCTGCAAAAGCCACCCCAGCCACCTCAGCTTTGTCAGGTGACAGGCTCCTATATTTCGTTTAGCTACAGAGGACCCTGAGATTTTTAATTTAAAAGAAAAGTTTTATATTTGCTGATATTTGCAGCAACCCTCTTTCAAAAATGTCTAAATGTATTTTGTTTGATATCAGATTTAATTTTAATACATAAATTCTATACCATTAACTAGCAATTTACTGAAGCACTATAATGTAATACAAATTGTTTGCCTTGTAGGTTCGACTTTACAGGGCCTAACAAAAGCTGAATCAATTCAAGTAAAAGGTAAATTGAAAGTAGAAAATTATGGAATTCTTTACATAGTTACATCAGACTGATTCTATTAGAAGAAATTTTATGTTTATGGATAGGCTTCTCAAATTAACACCATTCATTGTATGTTTCTCTTTGCTGTATGCTCAGTCCGGGCTGTCCTCAAGAAAAGGGAATATGGGCCCAAGTACACTCAGAACAACTTCATTACTGCTGTTAGAGCTATGAATGAGTTCTGTCTTAAACCAAGGTAACTCCAGTTTCAAACTGTCTTTAGATTTAATTGATGTGATATACACAACCCCATACATTTGTGTATGTGGAGCCATTTTGGTACTTACTGAAATGCTGGCACTAAATTCCTTTTTGAGTCAATAGGTAAACACGTGGTTGTGATTAGCTTATACAAGACTGTCCATCAAAGGTCAACACTTGTTTTTACAAAATTCCCTAATTTTCTTGCATCTTCTCCCAGTGACCTGGAACAACTTAGAAAAATCAGGAGACGTAGCCCCCATGATGACACAGAGGCTTTCACTGTGTTTTTGCGGTCAGATGTGGAGGCTAAGTTAGTTTTGCATTTTTCTGCATGACAACTCTGAAGATGTTAAATTTATCTTTGCACGTTTCAGCTGGAAACAGCAAAGATCCCTTGTTTCATTTCACTAATTTATTTTCCTCTCTGACTATTAGAGCATTAGATGTCTGGGGAAGCCATGAAGCTCTTGCGAGAGAGAGGAATCTCAGGAAAGAGGTGGAGAGAGAGTACCAAGAGAGTATGTTTTTTTATTATGAATTATTAGCACTAATCCTTCAAGTATCATTCTAAATTAATTTTGGAAAAACTGACATTTGTTTTTATAATTATATAACTCATCACAGTTATTATTGTCAATATAGTGTCATCTAACTATTTCTTTGCTCCTGTTATCCACACTGACATATTTTATTTATATACCGGTAAATTTTGTTTTCATATTTTCCAGATATTTTTCGTAATCAACAGTTGTTGAAAGAATACAAAGACTTTTGGGGAAATACCAAGGTGAGACCCATGATCTTATCTATTTTTTTGTGAACTGTTTTTTGAACTTTTACAAATATCCCAAGTGGTACCCTATGGTATTTGGTCTTTTTGATCTTTGTTCCTATTTCATAGGGCCCTTAGTAAATAGAACAATGTAATTGTCTAATGTCATTCATGCAGACATCCCCTTTTAACTACAATGCTGATGTAGTTTAAATGACTATGCCATACTGTACTGTTCTGCACTTCTCTGGTATGTAATGGCATGTTCTGTACCTCACTGGTCTGTTTGGCCAGTCTCTCCCCTGTGCACTTAATGAGGTCATTTAACCTAAGGTCCTTGATTAAAACTCACCAAAACTCACCAAAATGAGTAAAGGAAAGTGAATTTCAGTAGATTTCCACATACATAGCTAATTGAGAGAAATTATCGTCTTCTTGTTTAACTATCGGTCTTAGCACTTTGCAAACATTTAATTGTTTTTCTTTGTTTTACAAAGCCTCGATCAGGCAAGAGGGCAACATTTCTACAAGGGCCAGGGAAAGTGGTCATGGTTGCCATTTGCATGTGAGTTTTCAAGGTCTCATCGGATTCGCTTACTATTTTTTAGGTCTTTCTGTGAAATGTATATTTATAAGCTGTTCGCCCAATAGGAGGTATAGGATTAGACAAAGACTGCATGTTATTTTTTTCAGAATTTTTTGCTCCCTCATACATATTTTAATCTGAGATTGTTTATTTTGTTTGTTTCATGTTTGTGTACTTTAAGTTTTAATACAGTAGGAAATTAGTGTCACATGAGGCCCCATTGCCCGCCTCATTTCAATGATTGTGTTAGTGGACATGTGCAGTCACATGAACAGCAAACGTTTCCTTCATTGCCTCAGCACAAAGACTCAGATTCAGCATGGACAGACGTTTCACTTGATCCATGCGAGAAATTTTGAACTAATTTCTACTTTAATGATGTAACCACTCAGTGTTTTAGAGATAATTACATTTGAGAGAATTACAAATGTTCACTAAATATGCAGATTTTCATGTCTAACAGCTCGCAATAATCTGCTGTTCTACTCATTAGCTGCAGACATTAAGTCAAAACCCCCATTAGATTATATTCCCACCCAAATTACAGAATAAAATTGTTTTAACTTTCTGTGTCTGTGGATGTTTGCCAGTCATAGTTCTGAACTTGTGAAGCCTCTCGGATGAAGGCGAAATGTCTTCAAGGATAGAAACCACATCCACAAGATTTGAAAACAATTGACCATGACATGGTTGTCACAAGAAAATTTTGGAAACTACTGATCTTTACCTTTTTAAGGGATTAAACCAAAAAATTATCTGGCACTGAATGGCAAATACAATGTTGGTGTGTTGGGTCACCACTGCAAGGAACATGGTGTACTCAACTTGCAGATCAGCTGATGCGACTCACGTTCCAAGTAAAGAAACCTTTTTGCAAAAAAAGGAGCTTTTAACTTCCTTTCCCAAAAATATGTTTCATATTAAAAACTTGTAATAATATTTGAACACATAAGCAATATTTTCCTTCCAAAATTTTTACAGTTGGATTTATTTTTGGAGAGTGTCAAACCCGCATCATACATCCACTGCAGGCAATGATAATCTATAAGACACCAAGCAGAGAAGTTGTCATTTGTTGCTTTGCTTTGTCCACAGCAACGGGCTGAACTTCTTTTTCAAGCTCTTGGCATGGGTCTACACTGGATCAGCGAGCATGTTCTCAGAAGCCATTCACTCTTTGGCTGATACCTGCAATCAGGCTCTGCTTGCTTTGGGAATCAGCCAATCGGTCCGCAACCCTGATGCTGTACATCCGTAAGCATCAAAACCTTATTTTCTTCTAGGAAAGAGATGAAGGCCTATGCTGGCCCTCAGGGATACTAGGCCATTATACCACGTAAATGTTGAAAAATAGAACTGAGTAAAAGTAAGAAGTTCTTTCCCTTGAAATCCTATTTTCTGATTTTTGTTTCATAAGAAAATATGTAAATTGCAACAAATTGCAATATTTTTATCATATTTGTAATTTTAATGACGTAACTAATTACTTAAAATTAATGCATTTCTTTGGCTTCTTCAGATATGGCTTTTCCAACATGCGTTACATCGCATCCCTCATCAGTGGAGTGGGCATTTTCATGATGGGAGCAGGCCTCTCTTGGTACCATGGGATTATGGGATTGCTGCACCCAGAGCCCATTGAATCTTTGCTGTGGGTGAGTGCTAGTCTTTACTCCTTTTTTTAAAGAGTAGGTCAATATCAGTGATAGTAAAAGTCAATCCATCCCTTTACAGGCCTATTGTATTTTGGCCGGCTCTTTAGTATCTGAAGGAGGTAAGTTTCCAAAATGTTAAAAACATGTCTCCTGGAGCATTTTGATATGTTCATAATATCATATTTTCCTTTGTTAGCCACTTTACTGGTAGCCATCAATGAGATAAAGAGAAGTGCTCATCAACACGGACTATCTTTTTATGAATACGGTAAGTGCAACAGAAATATTTCCATGTAAATCTAAACAAGTTTTTATTTTTTTTCCCCCTGACAATAGACTACATCACCGATCATAAACATTTTCATAAGTTTTTAATATCAGCCCACAGAGGAACAGTCTTTGTTTTTTTCTCTATGTCACTCCTGCAATTATATTATGGGATCAGAAATACAGTTTTATATCTTATTACACTCAATAAGCTCACGATTTGTTTTCCTGGGGCTGAAACTGTTTCAGATTTTTGTGTTAAACCAGATGTTTAAAGTTAATGTTCAATTTATATTTGATTAAAATAATTTTTGATTCTGACAAAAGGATAACCAGTAAGGTTAACTTATTGTATAAAAGACAACTGCTGAGGAGATAACTTCCCATTCCCATTATGAATTCAACCTGTTTGTTTTGCGTGCAGTCATGCAGAGTCGAGACCCCAGCACTAACGTAGTGCTGCTTGAGGATGCAGCTGCTGTACTTGGAGTCATTTTGGCAGCAGGCTGCATGGGGCTAACTTCACTCACAGGTAAGCCGAGAGACAAAACCAAGGCTGTTTACTAATTTAGTGCGAAATAATTGTAGTTATATGTACTGCATTCGGTTCTTTCCTTGCGGTATTGGTGTTTTGGTATGTTGGGGCCGTGAGTGCGTCCAGGACACCTGATGAATGACAGTTAGAGCTTGTGGTTTGTCAAAAGGACAGACAGCTGTGATAGAATAGTGCATAATCTCTCTTGCTCTTTATTGCACTTGGGCCCCAAGTCCCTGATCTGAGCAATGCAAGACAATCAGATTGACAGCCACCAGAAAAAAAAATAATAGGGAAAGAAGTGATGTATTATTTTTTGAAGCTGTTTCTTCCCTATTTACTCACAGTTTTTGTTTTGTTAAGTATTTGGGGATCTATCTTTTCTATTGTCTACATAGTGAGTAAAAGGGTGTAGCAGACTCAGAATTTAAGTTTCTTTTGTATTTACATTTTTTTTTTAGATTACTGTTTTGGTTTTGATTTGTTTCTTGTAATATACAATATCACTGAACGTATGTCCTTCAGGTTCAGTATATTCCTGCTTTTTGTTGTTGCACAAGCATGTGTGAACTGTGTAATTAATAACCTCACTATTTGTATTGGTTAACTTTTTCTTACAGCTTGCAGCCCCATTGCCAAATGACCCTTAGACTTTAAGTTGAATGCTGGCCATGACTTAAATATGATACTATCTATAAGATACATTTCACAACAGTCCTATTATCCTTTCTCTTTCTGTGATATCCCAGGCAACCCCTTCTATGACAGTTTGGGCTCCCTGGGAGTGGGAACGTTACTTGGCACTGTCTCTGCCTTCCTCATCTACACAAACACAGAAGCCCTGCTGGGACGCTCCATTCAGGCTGAACGTGTACAAAAGCTCACAGAGTTCCTAGAGAATGACCCGGCTGTAAGGTCAGCAGATTTACAGGAACGCCTGTTAAGTCGCACACATCTCTGAAGATGATAAGAACTAAGGCTAAGTTTTGATGATCAATAACAGGAGTAGAGTTAGAACACTTTTAATTCTCCTTGCCATGCATATTCAGTCGTATGCTTGAGTTATTAATATCTTTTTTTATTTTTTTTTATTTCAATGAGCAGGGCCATCCATGATGTTAAGGCCACTGATATGGGGCTGAGTAAAGTGCGTTTCAAGGCTGAAGTTGACTTTGATGGCCGAGTGGTGACAAGGTCTTATCTGGAAAAACAAGACATTGACCAAATCCTCAGTGTATGTGCCCTTTTTCTTTTCCTTTGGTATAAATTTGGATCTAGAAGTATCTTTTTAGTGTCCTCCTGTATTTTCACCACACAATCGATCCGTTAAAACATATATGCATCCTTTATTCCCATGTGGCAGGAAATAAATTTTACTTTTCTTGTTCTTTCTGTCCTTGATATTTTTTTGACTACTTTCAGTCTTCAAACACACTGAGTGGCAGATTTCATGGAGAATAGATAATTTCTTGGTCTATGATATGACAGAAGCATATCAGACCTAGGCACCCTTTGTAATTGGTTTTTAAAAGCATTACTCCAAAATCATGATCGTATATTGTGAAAGTTAGAATTAAACTGCAAATTGACTGATTATGGCATACCACCAAAATGAATTAATCCTATATTCTTACCATGTTAAGCTGTGCACCTCCTTGTCTTTGCAGGACATTCAGCAGGTGAAAACCCCAGAGGAGCTCGAGAACTTCATGCTGAAACATGGAGAGAATATTATTGACACGCTGGGGGCTGAAGTTGACCGCTTGGAGAAAGAACTTAAGGTACGAAAACTGTTTATATATTTGTGCGTGTTTCTCTCCCCATTGTGGGACAACGAAAGTCACATTCTGTCCTATTATGTTTTATTCTATTCTATCAGTGTCACTACATATTAAGTAGAATGGTATGTACAGGGTTTCCATGGGTCATTATGAGTCATTAAATAGACTTTGCAAAAATTAAGGCCTAAAATAGCATTTAAAAGCATTAAATTCAGTGTCTAGAGGCATTAAACATTTAAATACACTTGATGGGTAAAAACATTGTCCTTCGTAATTTTTTTTTGATACAGCTATATAAACATTTAATCATTTTGATCAGAACTGTGTGATAATCAGTGATGATTAACAGGCAAAACCCTTAAATTGGCTATTGTTTGTGGCTGCTGTTCTGACGGTGCACAAAGTGACAACACTGGAGTAGTGTTGTGTTGCGGAAATGGGAAAGTATAATTTTCGACAAAAGTGGTTCGACAAAGGACTGTTCCCATGCTGGTTAGGGGCCGTCAACGGAAAAAACGGGTGAAGCTTTTTATGCGTTTGCAAAAAACTTTTACATTTTGCACAATGGGTATCAACATGGTTAAATGGCACATGCAATCAGAAGGTCAAGAGGTGGCAAAAGGCAGGCAGCGGTTGACTTTGATGGATTGTTTTGCTGGGACCAGCAAAGCAACTGCTCTTGTCACCAACACAAAAGCTGCTGCTGCTCAACCACCACCACAGCTACAGTGATCACCTCCAGCAGTGCCGCGACTGGTGGGAGGACCAGCGACCTGCAGTAAGGTGCTCTGGTGTACACTGCAGTGCAGCATAACTCATATTCGTCAAACCATTTTGTCCGAGCTGTTTCAGGCAATGTTTCCCGACGCTTGATATTGCCAAATCCTTTACACGTGGAAAGGACAAAACAAGCTATTTTATCAAATTTGGACTTGCCCCTCACTAGAAAAGAACTGATTTCTACAATAGTGTTCCACATGGAATTGGAGTCCTGCAGTGTAACTGAACAAACGGTTGAGGCCCAGAGACTTGTAAGGTCAGAGCTTGTGGAGGTGTTCTCAAAGTGTCCCTCACAGATGAACTATTGACTTCTATAGCCCCAGCCAGGACAAAATGCAGGATATACCTTGATGAAGAGAGGAGGAAGCAGGAGGGTCCAATGCGTGGACTTAAAGGTTGGAGGCAGTGGAGGATGAGCTGGAAGCACTGAGAAAGAAAAAGACTATATTGACCGAGGTGTGTGCCAGTCTTCAGAAGGACCCTGATGGACTTGCTGAGAAAGCTGAAAACAACACAAGCAGTGGACTCAAGGCTCAAATGATCACCACGTCAAATACTTTATGGAGGAGACACAAGGACTAATGCCTTGAACTGAAAAACATTTAGACAGAGTCGGAGCAAAAAGGAAACAAACTTGGAAATATGCACAAATAATCGTACACAAAATTAAATCCCTGTGCTTCTTTAGTCCCATTGTCACTCACAAGGTTGTATGTACATATCTGTTACTGTGTGAAATCAATTCCAGATGTAAATAATTGTTATTATAAATAATCATGGTTAGTGCTTCAGCCTTACAGCACAAAGGACCCTGGTTCCGACTAGGGGACCTTTGTGTGTGGAATTTGCATGTTCTCCCCGTGTCTGCGTGGGTTTCCTCCGGGTTCTCCGGTTTCCTCTCACAGTCCAAAAACATGTAGCAGACTAATTGGAAAGAAAATTGGGAAAATTGCCCAAAATGACTGAGTGAGTGAGGGGTTGCTTGTTCGTATATGTGGCCCTGAGATTGATTGGCGACCGGTCCAGGGTGTACCCCGCCTCTCGGCCGATGACAGCTGGGATAGGCTCCAGCATCCCTCGCGACCCTGAATGCAGGATAAGCGGCAGACGATGAATGGATGGATGAATAAACATATCTGCAGTTGGACATGGGCATTTAATGTGCTTAAAGTGGCATTAAATAGGGAATTAAATGCATTACAGTAGCTGATACCTGCAGAGACCCTGATGTAAATCATTGGAAAAAATATTATGTTTAATTTTTTTCTCAAGATTTTACTGTCACTGGATAATGAATCTGTACTGTTGTTTTTCTATATTAGCATCATGTTTCAGCTTGAAAATATCTACACATAGTAATTCATTTAATGCAAAGAAATAGCATCCTACAAGTTTCACTTTTTGTAACCTTTTTTTTTTTCTTTCATAGCAACGAAACCCAGAGGTTCGACATGTCGACTTGGAGATTCTATGATACCAAAAGTGTCTGCTGAGGGAACATCTTCCTGTAATGATGAGAAGCTACAAGAAGTCGAGGTGAAGGGAGTGCCATGCCTGCCAGATCGACCTCCCATTCTGACTCCAAAACAAACTTCCGTCTCCTTACAAGTCTTACTGTAGAATAAACCAGAACAATATACAAAGAGAGTGCTGGGCCAGTAATCCTGCCCTTTTTGAGTTGTTTGAAAAATCTTCATGTCAGCACTACCAGGTGTAAGACCTGTCAGAGAACCTCATTGGTAAAAAGAGTATACTCTTTGTCATTACCCTGTTAACATTCTAATCTCTGTTGATGCTCTCACATGGGAATGATAGTATAGTATCTTGATTGTTGATTTGCATTCACAGTTATTCCAAAAAATGTCTCTACTGCTTGAAAACCGAGACTTTATTAAATGCAAGAACAGGACCCCCATCAGTAGGACAAGCCTTTAATGTATTACTGGAGTTTTTTTTTTATTCAGTAGAACGAGTAAAAATCTGAAAGCTACTTAGTTTTCAGTTATAAATGAGCGCTTGTAAGTACTTTTTTAAAGTAGAACACATTGTCTAAAAGATGGCGCAGTACTATTGCAGGTTTCCTGGTGGAGATTGTGAGTAACTGATTTTACTCAAGTATGAAAATGATGCAATCAACAGGTTCCATTTTCTTGCATGTGATAGAGCGAAGTTGTTAAATTGAGTATGAGTTACTCAGAACCACTTTATGCAAAAATGTATTACAAAAATGTTTTCAGCGTAGAGGGTTACAATCCCTGTTATGGATTTAATTTAAAAAATATATATTGGTCCAATAAGAACCCTTTAAAATAGATTTGATTACAAAAAGAAGCATTAGAAGCAGCACTATCTGTTCCTCCCTCTCTCTTTCTGCCATTTTAAAAGTTTGAGGGGCATCAAAGTTGAGAATGTGTAACTGTCTCATGAGTTCGGCAGGTTTGTCAGCTCATGCTTTAATACCCCACCCCAAAGATCCAATTTTTAAAAAGATGAAAATCTTGTAGACAGCAGAACGCATCAAACAAGCTGACGGAGCCTCGCATCATCCAGAAACTTTGGCGGCACGAAAATTTGTGTCAGTTATTACGCTGTACTTCATAGAGAGAGTCTGTACTAAATCCTTCAAAAGATGAAACATCAATTTACTGCGTGCTTCTTTGAATTTTCTTTTAATCTTAAATCGACCACAAGCACAGTCGCAGCTGAAACACCGGACACACATGTCCGCTGACCTCTGATTTGCTTCTGGAGGCCCCAGTCATTTCATCAGTCTTGGGAGGATGGATTTAAATTTTTAAGTTGTTAATAATATATTTTTTTCTTTGGGGGACATTCTGATGTTGCCACTGCGGAAGGAGTTGGATTTAATCAGAAATAAATTATTAAATTATTCCGTTTTCTTTTCTGTCGCCCATTTCTTCTTGTCAATATGTTATGTGACACCGTGCTGTTTTCGGGGGGTTGGTGGAGGTCGAGGGGTGACGTCAGTACGCCCCCCCCAACCCCCGTCCAAGCATGTTTGAGTTTGTTTTGAAGGTTTCTGAACTCAGTTGCTCTGAAAAGCGTAAAGCTGGACAGGAAAGCGGACGTGGTTTTCCGCCCATCTGGAACAACGGAGGAGGCGTGCAGGGGCTGCTGGTTGGAGATGAGGTTCCGTTTTTCGTTTAAATCGAAGGCGGTTGACTGGAATGTAAACTCCCAGGTCCATTAGATGGTGTAGTTGTAGGGACAAGAGAAGGGGGGCACTAGTTTGCAAGCTGACGTCAATAAAAACAGTCCTTCCAACCAGTCTGCGCACTGACCGATCATTCAAAACATTACGCACGGTGCCGCGGCCGGACCGTACGCGGCTCCTCGAACGAAATCCCCCCGTGCCGAGCTGGGGAAGCGGAGCAAACGCGGACAGACTCCCATCTGCAGGTTTTTGACCGCTGGATGTTGTGCTGTGTCGCGGCTGGTGTTGTGTTCGGTGTTGCCGTTTTCCCGTTTTCCCGGGTCATTTGTGCAGCGGCTGCCTCCTGCATGACTCCCCCCCCCCCGCAGGTAAAAGGGCCGGTCGTGCACTTTTATTAACAAAAAACGATAACATGCGAATTAACCTCCGTACTACACAAAGACCGTGCGTCGGCGTGTGTGTCTGTCATATCTGGAGAATGAACCTCATCCTCTCCGCATCCCCCTCGCCCCCCACCCCAACCATTACATCGCCTCTCGTCCCCGTAATGACCTGCCTTCCATTTTGGTGTCTACAAAACCGAACGTTTGATTTTTGTTTTTTCTTCGATGAATCCTCCCCCCCTCCCCCCCTCTGCCTGTCTCCCTCCATCTGTGCCGTGACGTTTGTACGAATTTGATCGTCCTTGTGGCCGAGGCCCCCCTC